>JAXQQM020092954.1:0-101365 GCA_034641835.2 Pinus albicaulis | reverse complement strand
TATTCTTCCTGAAATTGAACTTGAGGAGGGTAAGTAGTGCCTTGAGGTTGAGCAGGTTGTCCCTACGGAGCAGGTTGAATTGGCTGTTGAGCAGGTTTAACAGGTTGAACCGGCTGCTGAGCAGGTTGAACAAGTTGAACCAGCTGCTGAGCAGGTTGAAGCAGTTGTTGAGGTGTTGGTCTAAGGTTTTCATTGATGTCAATAGAATTATGTCATTGTTGAAGATAATGAAAACCCTAAGTATATACTAATACCTGTGTTGTTGCGCGAACCCTAGATCCTAAACCCATAAAACCTTGAAATCCCTATCTTATAAAATCCTAAATTCCAAACCTTCCTATAAAATCCCTAAAACCCTAACCATACATTTAAACTACCAAACATTACCTTATGCTACCATACATTTACACTACCTAACATTACCTTATGCTACGATACACACTACCATTCATATTTAATAAACATAATCCTTGGCTCCAAATATGTTTGGAAACAACATAAAAATTCCTTATTAACAACAATGAACTAACTTTGATTAATGGTAGACAAACATGGCATACATATTCCCTATGACCATACATGGCAGACATAATTCTGGCAGCATAGTTTAATACATCACTCATAGGATACAACACTTGCATGGCAGACAAGGTCTTATATGATCCATCTTTCACATGGCAGACATAGTGTTGGCAGTATAGTTTAATACATCACTCATGGGATACAACACTTACATGGTAGACAAGGTCTTATATGATCCATCTTTCATGTGGTAGACAAGGTCTTATATGATCCATTACATGGTAGATAGATGTAATGCATACATCACATGGAAGACAGATATTTTTTTAAATAATATACTAAAGATATGTCGGCTACTAAAAATATGACTGTCGGCTCCCAAATATATATATATATATATATATATTATGATGCGTTGAATTCAATATGAAAACAACAACCTCAGTGGTCTCTACATACCCCTATAGTCGTTAAACAACATCTGGAAAATACATACGTAGAGGATAAATAAGCAAGGAGCACAAATCAGGAAAAATCAAGCTAGTGCTAGTTCAGCTTTTGAAGCAAATACATATGACAGTCTCGGACCACAGAAACCCGCAGTCTCTTTATTAAGTAATCGTTTCAGCAAAATGCAAGTCTTCTAACTTGTTTCAAGAACATACTCATAATAATGTTGCTGTAATTTGACAACTAAATTTGGACGTGCAGATTCTTTTCAATGATAAGTGATTTCTGTTGTGGGTTTCTCCATTTAAGATTCATTCAAAAATTGTCTTCGCATTAATCATTGGTCTCGACATTGTTCCATAACCTTGCAATGCGATGTATATATGTGAAATCGATCCTCTGCAGCGTATCTATATATGAGATTGAGGCATAAGCTCACATTTGGAGTAAAACCTCTTCCTTGGACATGTGGTGGCATAATTCACACTTGTATGGAGCTCGAATCCTCTTGAAGTGCATAACTCAGATCCACATAGAATAAAAAAGAGCTCGTACCTATTGGAGAAGAAGCTCGGATTACAACAATCTCGTGGAGGCTCATAGAAACATGGATTGGCCACCTGTTTGTTGACTTGTGGTTACACTTCCCTTGGATCTACAAGCTTGGGCGTGTCCTCCTGGAAGCACAAACCTACAGTTATATTTGGTTAGTCCTTCAAACAGTGATAAAACTTGACAAGCCTTGAAATATTCTTGTATAAGTTCACACAATCAACAATAAAGTCTTATTACAGACTTTCAAAGGTTTAGATTTGCAAGGAACTACACTTTGGATCTGTGGAGACACCTGTGAAAGCTCATTTTGGAGATCGAATATGTTCTAGGTTACAAGACCTTAGAACTACTAAACAGTGCTTGGGCATATAAGAAGTCACTTGTTAGAGTCTTATTAAGGCTCAAAATTAGAATAAAAGTGGAGAAAATAACACCTCGAAGTAGTGAAATTTGTGAGGCCTTGTTACGGTCTTATGGAGGTTTGATCTATTAATCAGTTGTGGCACCTTTTGTGTAGCACACCATTGGCATAGTTTGAAGGCAAGCTTAACATAATAAACAAGAAGAGAAGTGAAGCTTTTAGACAATGGAGTATTAGGGCCCTTGGAGTAGTAAGTACTTGGAACTCTTGAAGAGTTCGTGGGGCAGCATATTAAAGACACTTTGAAGATATTTTGTTAAGAATTCTTGAGTGATCTTGAAAGATGATGATGCATCGATGAAGCCATCATGAGGTAACTTGGAGAAATTTTTTGGGTACGATGAAGAGCAGTGGTGACACATTCTAAGAAGAAAAGGTTGTCATTCATGACATAATGTGGATACTACAATGAAGACTAAGTGAAGATTGTCAGGGCTCGTTGAAGAAGACTTTGGGAGCCGTGAAGAATAACCAAAGATATTTTGATGAAGTGAAGTTGCGGGTTGGAATCCAAGAGGTGGGAGCCTCATAGAGACAAGGTCGGTGCCTTGGAAGATAGAGTTGGAGCCCTAGAGGATTGGAGTCCTCAAGAGACCAGGTTGGAGCCTGTACCAGAGATAGGGTTGGAGCCCTAGAGGTTGGTGCCTCAAAGTGACAAGGTTGGAGCCTTGGAAGATAGGGTTGGGGCCCTAGAGGTTGGTGCCTCAAATTGACAAGGTTGGAGCCTTGGAAAGACCAATTCGATGCTTGGGATAATATAGGTTGGAGCTTGGAAGATTGGAGTCTTCATCTACGATTGGAGCCCTATATCATTATTGTACTTTACTTATTATAAAAAAGAAATTAATAATAGTATATATTCCATCATTGTTTATTTTGTGTTCTAAATATAAGTGATCTAACTGATAAAATTAACAATTGAAAAGAAATAAT
The DNA here is from genome assembly GCA_034641835.2 of Pinus albicaulis. Lineage (NCBI taxonomy): Eukaryota > Viridiplantae > Streptophyta > Pinopsida > Pinales > Pinaceae > Pinus > Pinus albicaulis. The sequence continues at coordinate 98,484 of JAXQQM020092954.1, read as the reverse complement.
GATTCACCCCCCTGTCAGTATTTCCAACATGAGGTTGGGCAAGCTGTTCCTGCGGAGCAGGTTGGCCTAGATATTGAGGGCCACCGGGTTTCCCTTTTGGAAGAGGTTGGCCCAATGGTTGAGATGGACCAGGTTTCCCCTCAAAACCAGGTTGACTTGGAGCAGGACCGTAGGGTTTTCCTTGTTGTACAAAAGCTTGGCCTTGCAGAACGTAAGGTTGTTGTTGTTGCACAAAATGTTGTCCCTGTGGTGGATACATTTTCCCCCCAGGAACATAAGACGCTCTTGGTTGAAAATGAGGTTGACCAGATGGAATGTAGGGTTTCCCTTGTTGGACTGAAGGTTGACCCTGTAAGGGTTGTCCTTGCAGACCTTAAGGTTGTCCCTGAGGACCAAAGGGTTGTCCCTACTATATCAAAGGTTGTCCCTGTCAGGGTTGTCCTTGTTGGCTCGAGGGTTGTCCCTCTAGTAATGGCCCTTGATGAGAAACGATATGATAGGGATTAGCCGGAGGAAAATAAACAACTTGATTAGGATCGATGGGAGGCAAATATACTGGATTACTATAGACATCATAATGATGAGGAGGATTTCCAGGAGCTTACAGCTGTTGAGAACCCTGAGGTGTGCAATTCTGAGGCTGAGAATTAGGAGAGGGAGCATATCGTCGCTGAATATACAATAGATAGTCATTAAATGTATAAGTAGAAACCATAGGTGTGGTAGAAGTAGACTGGGTTTCCATAGCGGGAAGTTTTGATCCACTCACAACATGTCTAACAGGCAATGTGGGAGTGATAAAGATAGACCTACGAACAACAACAGACCATGACGACTGAATCGTGCTAAAAACCGGTGCAAGCCACACAAATGGTAGGTTGGACCGGGACAAATGTATCAGTGGCCGATGATATGGGTGTCGAAGGCGACATTTCTAATGTAGGAAAAACAAGCTTCCAGTGGGAGCCACTATACTGGACTGTGCCATGGATGCCACACCAGAAATGATCTGACCCAAAGTATGATAACCGGGTGGAGGAGACACCTATTAGGGGGAAGGTTGACTGGAGACATATGTTAACTCTTTTGGGAAAAGCTGATATTCCCCTATAGAAGCATGCAGCTCTTCACTGCCAACGGGAGTGGAAGAATCCATATCTGACGAGGTCGTAATATCGTCGAAAAGACGACGAGGACTAGGAGGTAAAACAACGGCTAATAATGCGATCCCGAAGTAAGAGGAGGGAATTCTTCCTTGCTCCCAAAACCAGACCAAGCACGCTGAGATGGCCAATTGAAATCAACCGACCCTTCAGGAGGAGACCATGTAGTGATAGGTAAGAAACTCGAGAGAATAGGCTGCGAAAACTTGGCAGACCTAGTGGACTGAGGTGATTCCAAAGAAACGTTGGGAAAAGGAATTACAAAAAAAAGCCAAGCATAAAAATTTTAACGGGCATGTGATCGTAGGCAGTTAATTTTATGACATTGAAACAGAACTTTGTTGTTTCATGTTTTAACAGGTGAGAAATAGGAAAAAGATGACTCTAGTCACTTTCAATATTGACTGAGCATGAAAGGACAAGTGCTCGATGATCTTTTCACTTTTTAGATAGTCATGAAAAGATCGAAATGACTACTCAGGTAATCTAATCAAGAGGGTGTACCAAGTTTCTGTGAACTTCCATATACACCTCGGTGATCAAATGAAAGATAAATGACTAAGGACTTGATGTACCTGCAGGTAGTGTCCCCGAATGTTGTGTTCAGTGTATCACGGTTACAGGGCGGCAGACTCGGCTTCCTATGGATAAAATATTGCAACCTATGAGGGTCTCCCTTTATACACGCGACGGTATGGGGAGCACAAGTCCATACTAGTGTTGTCTAATGCCATATGGAAAATGACAGCTACTAGGTTTAATGATGCCGGAACACGTCACTAGCTTAGACCTCTAAAATATGTACGTTAGGTTTCAATGCTTCCTTAGACTGATTGAATTGATTTTAAGGTTGATCTTGAATTAATGTTTCAATTTCAAGGCCTTACTGAATGTGATCTCGAATTTCTAAATGCACACTACATGCAAAAGAACACCATTTCCGTTCGATGGATGCTAACTAAGATAAGGATAGGAATATTTAACAAAGTAGCAATCAATGAAAATATAAGAAGAGTTTCACTAATGCATCTAATACAACCAAATGAAAAACGAAAACTTTTTCCTAGTTCGCTAAGAGCTAGTTATGCAAAAGAACTTTTCATTTTCGATCCAAGCGAAAGAATGCAAATTTTTTGTTTTTGTTTTAGATGAATGAAGCACGCAATGCACTGTTACGCTAAAAAAGAAAAGAAAACACTATTTTTGAGCACTGCGAATGTAAAGATATAAAATGAATAAATAAAATTCAATACAAACATAAAACACACTCAAAACAAGTATGCACTCTTCCAAGCAAACAAAAGGCTATCAAAACAATCCAATGAGCAATGTGATCTATGCTTGAAGTGACGAAATGGAGAGTTAAACGAAAATAAAAGTGATCATCCAACAAACCAAAGACACGAAGAATCGAGAAAGACTAACAGAATTAGTTATCGAATTGAACTGACAAAAATCAAAGCGACTCGAATTCAACTCAGAAGGCTCGGTGAGGAGAAGGCTGAACAAACAACACAAGACACCTAAAAACCATAGGGCTACAAAAATTCACTGATGAGATAATGGAAAAACAGCTGAGAAGACCGAGACTACAAAGTCAAAACAATCTCAAAAGACCAATTGTGAGGCAAAGAACTAATCCAGAGCCAAGAACTACTGACAAAAAACTCAAAAAGAAGTTCAAATCTAATCCTACAGGATTTAGCGCGATTGTCAGGCTGTAATCCGCGCTTAACAGGGGTTGGTGCACCTGTGTCAAAAGAAAAAAGCACCAATTGACGCGACTGTTCAAGGAAAAACCTTGCCAAGCTAGAAAACTATGGGAAAATGATAAAACCACTAGGCAGAGGTCAGAATTGGAACTTTGGAACTGAACAAGATTATTCAAAATAATCAGGCAAGTCAAGCAAGGCAGAAAATCAAGCAAACGACCAAAGTCCACTCGACAAGTCAAACTCTCAACAAACAACGAGATGAAAAACACACATTAATCCCCAGTATGGTCGCCAACTTGTTGTGTAGGTAAATCCCCTCTACAAACAGAGGCAATCCCTCTAGCCCTAGGGTGGGTCTAGCAATAAGAGGACATGCTAATGTGTCGGTTCCTAATTAATGAATGAAAGAGTTGGGATATATTGTCCAACCTGTGATCCAACGCAGTTGTCGTAGTTGTAGCAGAGGCCTCTTGATCCTTGTTTCGACACTCATCAATGGTATTCGGGTGTCTGCACAAATATCAAAGGATGAAAGCAGCATACAAGACAATAATTGCATTCATAACTAGCTAATCAGTCAAGGAAGATTAAACGTATTGCGTAAGATAAATCACATCAACACAAGACAAGAACCAAAACATCAGTCATGTATATATTAAGAGAAATAAATAGATTAAAACTGGAGCCTTGACGTCATAGCCTCCTTAACCGGGTCCAGTCAAAACGTGTCTTGAGCATTCGTCGGGTAACTTGGACATGGCAAGGAAAAAGACTAAGATCTCTCTCGATAAGGGTGTATCTCTCTACTCTATCTCACACCAGCTATATTAGACTGTTTCAGAAAAATGTTCAGCAATTCCTCTTCAGCTAGCTGCATCTATGTGAGGGAGGTGTATTTATAGAAGGAGAGGAGGAGGTTGGGATCCCTCAAATTGTGGAAGGGAGGCCTTATCATTTGGGAGGTTGCCCCAAAAGGAGGAAACTAGAAGCCAAAAAAAGGTGCTCATCGTTATGAAGTCGGACAATCCAAGCTGACTCGCTCACGAAGTAGTTAGCTTGGAAAATTCGCTTCTATATTTAAAAAAAATTCCAAAAACAGTTCGGTGCGGGCAGCTCACTGAGACAGAGCGTTAATGGGAATGGGGCCCAGGGTTAGTTTTCTTTATCGGCACAAGGCAATAACTGCTTGCCAGCGCCAACCCAAAAGCATATTTTTTTGATGGTATGTTCCAGGAAAATTCAACAGAGGAAATGTTCTCCTCATGTCAAGTTATGCAATGACACTTTTTGCAAGGCATGACACTTCATATAAGTCACAGAAATGGTCCTCCAATGTGCGAGATGGGGATTTCAGGGACGGTGACAAAATACTGTTTAATAGGTAGTCAAGTGATTTATGAATCAGTTAGAGTAGGTAAAATGTGATGAATAAGCTCAACATTATAAGCATATTTTTCACTGTCGGTCTCCAGCAGAGTTTGCAGTTGATGATGTACAATTCAGCTTTCAGTTTCATTTGGGTCAGTTTGAGGATTGTAGCTGCAATGACTCCATTTCCCAATGGATGAGGCTACCTGATCTACGGTGTTCTTAAAACCTCATGTAGTAGATTCCATCCCTAGCTGGAGCCAATGTTAGTGTCCAAATGTTCAGTGATCAAATGTACTCTTTGAGGTTTCCTTATTAGTGGTCCTAGGTCAAAATTTCATGTTTCAAGTCAATTTCCAAATAATTTTTTTTTCACTGAATGTTTCTTGGTCTAAAATGTTACTCCCTTCACTCCATTCATGGTCATAATAATTTCAGAGGTCATTTAATCCATGATCATCTAGGGTATTAGGTCATTCACCACACCTTCATCTAGGTCAGAGTCTAGGTATCATTTGTTTCGCCACTATAAGAGTCAATTATGTCATGAAAGAGTGCGAACAAACCCTCATTTTCACCATACATGTAATTTGCATAGGGATTTAGCACAGATAGGGAATTAATTAAAAATCTCCTCTCTTCTCACCATCATACTCCACAGCTTCCAAGGGTTGAAGAAAAATAAGAAAATTTGTGCCAACACTACCTGTGCTACGCTTCTAAGGTGATGCACTATGATTCTCACAAAGACACTACACTTTTGGGTTTTAGCCTCCGAGTTAGTCATTAAAGCCTAAAAAAAAGTGCACAAATATTCAAAGCCCTCCTAATCAGTAAGTGTACACTCTCAATACCTCTCTCAATTCAATTCACCAGCATATGAGTGGATTCCCTCCTTAGGGTTTTGCTCCACTACATTTTTAGTGCCTTTCATCCTTGATTAGTTTCAGTTATTTAAACCCTCATCCCACCATCTAGGACCTTAAAAAATATTCCACATACCCTACCCTAACGCTTCCTATCACTCATATCCCTCCTTACCATTATTTTCATCAAAACCCTAATTTCCCACTACATTTCCATGGGAGAACTAGGAAATCCCTACGTTTTCACATTTTGGTCAATATCCTCATACCCATTTCTAGAAATTAAACTTGTATATTAAAGCCATTTCATCACCCTACCTCCTCAATTTTTGTGGTATTTTTCCCTAGCTTCTTTCTACCTCATTTTTTCCCCTAAAGCCGCCCTACCACCATCCCCTGTTTTCTTAATTCTACACCTCCCCTGCCTATTTCATCCAACTAGGGTTTCATCTTGTTGAAAAACACCATGGATAGGGAAAATAAGATCCATAAGGGAGGCCACCATTCTAGGTTTGAGCCAAATCAGATCCAGGGCATCATTTTTAGAGCTTCGTGATCATTTGTTAGGGTTTACATTGCACACAGGGACAAGTTTTATTCAAAATCTGTTTCTGACGTAATGGAGATGAATTTTACAAAAGTGAAAGTGGTTTTTGTTCATAACACAACAAGGAACAAAAACCTCCTTCATTTCATGCACGGGTGTTAATATGTGAGCGAAATTCCAAAAATACAGTTGCTCTAGGTCATTTTCTGCACTTTGAACAGGTTGTCATCAATTCAATTTTTCAGGGGTTTGCAGTGCTTGATGACTCAATTTTGTAACATACATCCTAATATTTCCAAAATTACCACTTTTAGCCCAAAAACCCTCTAGTAAGGCCTCCAAACTCTTGCTAAAAGTAGGTGTGACGCTTCTACTAAAGTGGCACGACGCTTCTGCAAATTTTTCATGATCAACTTCAAACATGGATTTTGTGCAAATGGGAAAGTGTTTTGAAAATGTGGAGGAAGATGTTGCTCATGACATGCGAAAGAAAAAAAAAAATTCTCTCTGTTTTTAAAACATCGTTATGGTTAGAGAGATACTTATCCATATTTAAGCCCTATTTCGCAGAAAAGTTTTTGAAAATTGTGGAAATTTGGTCATTATAGAAGCGTCGCGCAGCGGCGTGACGCTTTTCCTTAGAGCATCAAAATGAATAATTTCTTATATTAATGTGTTCATATTAATTGTCACATTCCATATGTTGACTTGGTTTTCCATGAAAATCTCTAGTTTTGGAGAAAAGGCCAAAATTTGCCTCTTTTCCATGCTTGCTTAGTTGTTTTGGACTGTGCGCGACACTTCGAGGAGGTTTAAAAATAAACTTTTGGTGGTCTTCCCTGCTGGTGGTTTCACAAATTTCAAGGTCCATTGGAAATTGGGGACACACAGAGCTACTCTCCCAACCTTTAGAATTTTTTTTAAGTGCTTAAGTGGTCAAAATCGCCTCTTGAACAAAGTGGACATTTCTAAGGAGAGAGGCGCTCATCACGCTCGCTAATGGCGTTCACGTTTCTGCATTGGATTCCCTTCAAATAGCTGTTAAGGTAAGAAAAATTCAAAATTTGATGCTAATCTTTCCCATGATGTGTCAATTGAGTATTTTAGTTTTTTTTCCCTCTTATGATGAGGAAACATGTAATTTGATGAAGGAGACACACACTCCTATTCTTTAGCTGAATTTTAGGGAATAGTTTCTAACTTCCCTAGATTCTAGGAAGTGATTTATCTGATGTAATTATGATTCTTTTTGGATAGGATTTCAACCATGAGGTGTCATGACTCTTATTTTCATATATTATTCCAATTGAATCCATTTGAAGTGTTGGATAGTTTTTATTTGCAGTGGATCTATTGTACAAGCTTTTGTTAATGAAATCAAAGACAATGTTGCAGACATAGTGTTGAGACTCTAGTGGTAAGTCTTTGAGAATTTGTTTTTCTCTGTAAACTTATCATGCTGAATTTTATGTTATCCATATTTCACATATATGCTTCTTTATGTTAAGTCTTATCAGTTTATAAATAGAAATCATGCTTTCCATGCTTTGTTTTTTGTAAGATTTACATGAACATGTCTCTGCTCTTCTGATGAATGAATCCAATTTAATGCTCATTCTGACTCCCTCTCAGTTCACTCTATGAAAAATGACAAATTAAGCATGCTTCTAAGCTTACCTACCTATCCTCACTCTTACCTCTGTAACTAAACCTTTGAATTCAGACCTAAACCCTAGACCTAGTTTTCTAATTGTCATTCCTATCCAACAAAACTCCAAACAAACAAAAACCCTAATCTACTGAGAATCATAACTATCCTAAAAAATTATATCTACTCATCCCTTGGGATGTAAAGTGACATTGAGATAGCCCTCTCTAGTCTTATTAGGTCTAGATACCTAACCTAAAGGTTGGTTTGTGGTTACCTTCCTTTAGCTCCATTCTCAACCTTGGGAAGCAGGGGGGAGTGATAATATTTTTGGCATTGTTGACGGGGAGCGAAGTTTAAATATTTCCTGAGAAATAATGACAAATATTAGCTCTTATTTCTTATAGTGAACATTGTTCAGGCACTAGAAGGTTGTGCATATTTCAATCGGTGACTCCAGTGTCAAAAAATCCAAAAGTTCAGAGTTTTCATGGCGACTCCACTGTTCAAAAATCAGTAGCTTCAAGAACTAATGGTGACTTCATTGTTTTCAAGCTGGATTCAACTATGAGAAGGAATGATAGGTATTATACTATGGATCAGTTTCATATCCATGGCTTTCCAAATCCTATGCCTCGAGTAGATTGGAAAACATACTTGCCAAAATTTAGAGATGGAAAAGGTGATGATGCTACACTTCATTTAATAAGATTTCATATGCATGTGCATAAGTTGAAGATTAATTTTCATGAAGATTGTTTAATGAAGATGTTCATGATCACATTAGAAGAAAAAACACAGTTTTCGTATGAAAGCTTGCCTCCTGCTTGTATTTATTTTGTCAAGGATTTTCGCTTAGTATTTTTTGAGAACTATAGAGAAACATATCCTTCTTTTCTTTTGATTGAGGATTGTTGTGAACACTTTGAGAATTTTATTCAAGAGCTAGAAAGTGCTTATGGAATTGAATATTTTATGGATGATGAAATCTTGGATGCTTTGAATGATCCAAAATATTTAGCTTCGAGATGGCATAAAGAATTACATGTAAAATTGCATCTTAACCATGGAACTTAAAAGGCATGAACATAAGAAGATAGAAGAACATAAAGTCATGCAAAGAAGACAAGAACTTGATAACGAAGTTTGTCCAGGAGGGACTATGTCTCCAGGCCTTGCCCAATCAGTGGGGAGGCCCTCTTTCATTAAGTGGAAAATAAAATGAAAGTAAAAGCATCAATTGAAAATTACACCCTTATACCTCCAATCTGCAAACTAGCCGAAAAACAGAGACCTCTGTTGAAAAAACGGATAGCAGCATCAGAATCTTGTCACCCAAAGGTGTAGAATCCATATAAAATTTGTTCAATTTGGACATTGGGAAAATTTGACCCCTCTGAAAGTTGAGTACAAATCATGGTTCCACCTACCCCTAAAAAGGCTCAGGGTTCCGCTGCTCACCTTGATCTCCGTGCCACTCCTGGTCTGCCTAGCGTTTTTGAAAAATGTTGAGTTTATATAAAAATTCATGGGCAGACTTCCTAAAAGAAGTCGCTTGGCATGTTGGTTATGATATAAATTGTAAGGGAGGAGGTCGAGCGATCAAACCCCACCTCCTCCCAAAATAGTTGCGTATTGTTTTACAAACCCACCATTTAATAATTTTGGGGAGCCATCGAGACTCGGCGACTCGCCTGCCTTTATCATCGTTTCTGGTTCAGGCTATTTAATGGAAAGGTCACATGGCGGGGTCATGGTCGCCGCCCACCCAAATTGCATTATCGTTATTCTATTGGGATATGGCATGTGGGTGCAGCGGGCCCATGGCCGCCGACCCATAAATATATACATATTTTTGTTATATGGTTTTGGAGGGGGGGGTCATGGCCCGCCCTCCAAAATTATAATTTTTTTTAATTTTCAATAAAAATATGCCCTTTTTTAAATTTTGAAAGTGACCGAAGGAGACAAAATAAACAAGCCCACAATTCTATCCGGAATTTTGTGGTCGGGATTAGAGACCCTTGCCTCCTTAAGTCAAGCACCATCATACCATCCAAATAACCTACCAAAGTTTGACCAACTCTAACTTTCAAGCATACGAACTCTGCTTGATGAATCGTTTGCAACTGTCGAATTCAGACGACAAGATCTTCAACATGACATTGAGTTTGCACATTTCGCCACTTTGAATTTTGAACCTTTTGTACTTGCCACTAGTGTGTAGATCCACCTAGATCAATCCTCCCACTAAGGAGCTTTTGGACCACCAAAAGCATTAACACGCCCAGTACACTGCTTGTGTCCTTTCCAAACCATACTTTCAATCACATGCACACAAATCTGGTACATCATTTGCAATCATATACAAACCACACATGACTCAAAATCCCCTCACTTTCCAAGAGTTTATAGCATACACTCATTGGTCAAGGATTACATAATAATAATAAAAACAATACCTCAACTATTTATAAGAAAAGGCCAAAAACATCATCGTTTCATTTGGAAGTGATGGAAAACACACAATCACTTTACATTTATTCGCAACGCATGATTTAAAAGTTGTGGCCATAAAAAAACTACTACCTCTAAGGAACCCATCTTTTACTTAATAAGGTAGTCCACCATGAATGTGGTGGATTCAATTTTTGAACATTTTCACCTGTTGGCTCCCCTAGGCTCCCCTATCAATGCTTTTTGGATATGGATCATTGGACACGTGGCTTTTTGGTGTACCACTTCGTTCCAGCGACTACAACGATTATTTTTCCTCCAAAATTTCTGGGTCGCCTTGGAGCGCTTTCCCCTGTTGTTCCTTCAACAAGTGTTCATGGAACCCTCACTATCTCTGGAATGTGAGGAATTGATTTCATCATTTGTTGTTGGCTAGTCACTAGCTGTGTAGGAGCTTTCACCAAGTTCCTTCCTGGTGTATCTAAGTCCTGCATAACACTAAAATTCCATGACTTCGATGGGGTTTACGATGCCTCGGCGATTGATATCGAGGCCCTTTCCCTGATACCCCATTTTCTTCAACAATTTGGATCTGATCCCTGTAGTATGTTTTTCAAAAGCAACGAAATCTTCATCATGAAAAGTACATGAAATTGAAGGGTTGTTTTTTACCTTGGGTTGGTTAAGTCGCAACTTTTCCAAGGCCTCATCCTTAGCTTGTAACTAGTGTAGTAACCTTTATTTTTCTTCATTTTATTTTTATAGGAGCCTCCTTAGCTCAGTATTCTCTTCTTGGATGCGTTGGTTGATCCCTTGAAGTTCTTGGAGCCCTGCCACAGTGAGTGTCCTTTTCATCTTTGGTACAATTCCTGTTGAAATTTTTGTTTCATCGCCCGAATCGAAACCCAAGTCTATGGGTCCTCCTGTTGCAATGCCAAAGGCTTCAAGCTTCATTTCATTGCTAGAATTAGACCCTAGGTCAATTGGTCTACCTCATGAAAATCCTACAGCTGTGACCTTCTCGTCTTCCTCTGATTCAAAATATTGGTTTTGTTGCACGGTGGTAGCGGCCTTATGCTTCCCCTTTTTGTCATTCCTCTCAGGTTATTCTTCTTCTTCTCACCTTTCTAGATGCATGGCCTTCACACTGGCCTCATCGATGGTATGAGGCTGAAAAAATAATAATGAATGTCTCATGTAATTATGCAGAGAACTAATATCCTTTGTCAAAATCATTGATGAATCTAATGGAATGCCCAAATTCAATGTTTGTTTTCTAAATTCTTCAGTGAAGTCTTGTAAATTTTTACCTCTACCTTGCCTTAGGTTTTGCCATTCCATTAATGCCTTTTTGTTATATCCCAAAGGGTAAAATTGGTTTCTCAATGCAGAAACAAAATTTGACCATGAGGAGAGAAGGTTACCCAAATTTTTTTTGCCTTGCAATTTTCTCTCCCACCAGACAAGAGCGGCGTCATTCAGCCGAAGAGAAGCCAACTGAATCTTTGCCTCGTCCTCCTCGATCTGTTGAATCCTACAGTATACTTCAATCTTCCTAATCTAGTTGTTAAGCTTTTCTGCATTACTTTCACCATTATACATGGGAAGATCAAATTTGAAATCTAATTTAAAGAAAGGTTTATTATATGCATTTCTTGAATTCCTATGATGATGGTGAGAAGAAGAAGAGAAACTTCCACTCACGGAAGGAGAAGGAGCTGGCTCCCCTCGATAATCTCCATGCGTTGAACCTTTTCCTTTTAGAGCATTTTCCCCTGCACTTTCTAGTTTCTCAAGCTTTGAGAAAAAATGCTTGACTCAATCTGCCATTGTGTAGAATGTTTTGAGGAAATTTAGCTCCTCCTCATTTCTAGCATCGCCATCCATGTTTCTTCTTCGATGCGCATGTCCCTCTTCAAGATCAAAAGACTTTAGTTTCCCTTCACCTCTTCGTAGCCTGTTTCTAGTTAGCATACAAACATGCAATTCACATCTACAAAGACTTGCTCTAATACCACTTGATCCAAAATATTTAGCTTTGAGATGGCATAAAAAATTACATGTAAAATTACATATTAACCATGAAACTTAATAGGAATGAACATAAGAAGAGATAAGCACATAAAGTCATGCAAAGAAGACAAGAACTAGATAACAGAGTTCATCTAGGAGTGACTACATCTTCAGGCCTTGCTCAATCAGTGGGGAGGCCCTCTTTCATTAAGTGGAAAATAAAATGAATGTACAATCATTAATGTAAAATTACACCCTTAGACCTCCAATCTGCAAACTAGCAGAAAAATGGAGACCTCTGTTGCAGAAATGGATAGCACCATCAGAATCATGTCGTTGAGAGGTGTAGAATCCATATAAAATTTATCCAATTTGGACACTGGGAAAATTTGGCCCCTCTGAAAGTTGAGCTCAAATCATGGTTCCACCTACCCATGGAAAGGCTCAAGGTTCCGCTTCCCACCTCGATCTCCGTGTCGCTCCTGGTCTGCTTGAAATTTTTTCAAAAGGTTGAGTTTATATAACAATTCGTGAGTGAACTTCCCAAAGGAAGTTGCTTAGCATGTTGGTTATGATCTGAATTGTAGGGTAGGAGGTCGAACAGTCAAACCCCACCCCCTCGCGAAATAGCTGTGTATTATTTTACAAACCCATTGTTTAATCATTTTTGGGGGTCCAGACCCGCATCAGGCTGCTCACCCATATTTATCACCGTCGGCGATGTCTATACATAGAGTGGAAAGGTTGGGGATGTAGGGTCATGACTATCGGCCCCCACCCAAATTTCATTATCGTTATTCCATTGGGATATGGTGTGTGGGTCCGACGGGGTCATGGCCGCCAACCCATAAATATATACATATTTTTTTTATCTGATTGGGGGGGCCGAGGTCATGGCCCCCCCTCCCTCCAAAATTATAATTATTTTATTTTATTTTTAATAACAATATGCCTTTTTTTTTCAATTTTGGAAAGTGATCGAAGGAGACAAATAAACGAGCCCACAATTTTGGCCAGAGCTAGCTGGAATATGGTGGCCGGATTTCTATAGATTTGTTGCCTCCTTAAGCTGCCAAGTCATCCAGTCAACCTAACAACTTTGACGAACTGTTTGCACTGTTGCGATCAGGACGACGAGATCTTCAACTTGACAATAATTTTGCCACATTTCTACCACTTTGAATTTTGAGAATTTTGTACTTGCCACTGGTGTGTAGATCCACCTGGATCATTGAATGAAAACCCTTTTCACCGCCATGAGAAGATGATGGATTCTACCCTGGATGGTAGCTAACTTGAGAAAAATTATTCAAAGGATGACATTGATCTTCCATATTTCGAAGTTGATGATAATTTGCAACAATATTGCCAACCTTCAAGCGATCAAGATATATATGAATATGTTCTGTCCAGCTACCCTTCATCCCTTTATTGTTTTGAGTTTTTAATTCAGGAAGAAATATGTGCAAATCAGAATGTTGAGTTTTCTTGTATAGAAACTCTAGAAAGTCATGATTTATTCGTTGAAGTCAAAAAAAATGTACAATAGGTTTGTTGTCTTGAGTTTAGTGAACATGTTTAGTAGCCTTCAAATGATCAAGATATAGAATTTTTTCAAAGCCGAGAAAATTTTCTTTCTGATATACATGAAAATCCACTTGTAGATATTTGTGTTGATGCTGATTTAGCTACCTCAATTGAAGACCTGCAAGAACATACAAATATTTTCTCTGATATCGATGATATGGAAGATAACATTGCTGCATTTTTATTTAATAAGGATCAACCAAATGAAGAAGAACAATCATCCATTATATCTAAAAGCATCTCCTTTCTTTTTTTTGATCAAAAAGAGGTAATGTTTCATGATTTTCAAGACCCCTTGGGCATTCTTTTGCAAGCATAAAAAAAGGTGGAGTTTGTTTTGTTCACCAACACAGTTTTGGGCTCAGATTTCATTTTGAGTTTTCATTTACTCAATCTTTCTTTATGGCTCGTAGAACTGAGTACAACCATCAATCAGGTAGTAATTTACTTGATTGGTTACATTAGATCTTCAACTTCACTTGATCAAGTGATTTATGGATCTGTTAGAGTAGGTAAGGTGTGATGAATAAACTCAACATTCTGAGCGTATTTTTCAATATTAGTCTCTAGTAGATTTTGCAGTTGATGATGTACAGTTCAGCTTTCAGTTTCATTTGAGCCAATTTGAGGATTGTAGCTGCAGTGACTCCATTGCCCAATGTATGAGGCTAACTGATATACAGTGTTCTTGACACCTCCTGAAGGAGTTGTAATTCCCAGCTGGAGCCAATGTTAGTGTCCAAATGTTCAATGATCAAATGTACTCTTTCAAGTTTTCTTAGTAGTGGTCCAATGTCAAAATTTCATGTTTCAAGTCAATTTCAAATAAAATTTTCTTCATTGAATGTGTCTAGGTTTGAAATGTTACTCCCTTCACTCCATTCATAGTCATCATCATTTCATATGTCAGGTCATCCGTGATCATCTAGGGTCTTAGGTCATTCACCACAACTTCATCTAGGTCGGAGTTTAGGTCTCATTTGTTTCGCCTCCATAAGAGTCAATTATGTCATAAAAGAGTGTTGAAAAAACCTCATTTTCACCATACAAGTCATTTTCATAGGGAGTTATAAAATATAGGGAAATAAGTAAAGAGCTCCTCTCTTCCCACCATCATACTCCACAGCTGCCAAGGGTTGAAGAAAAATAAGCAAATTTGTGTCAACACTACCTGTGCTACGCTTCTGCCAAAGGCACTATGATTTTGGGTTTTAGCCTCCAAGTCAGTCATTAAGGCTTCAAAAAAAGTGCACAAAGCTTCATAAGCCTCCTAATCAGTAAGTGGACACTCTCAATACCTCTCTCATGTAAATTCATCTGCATATGAGTGGATTCTGTGCTTAGGGTTTTGCACCACTATGTTTTTAGTGCCTTTCATCCTTGATTGGTTTCAGTTATTTAAACCCTCATCCCGCCATCTAATACCTTCACCTATATTCCACAAACCCTACCCTAATACTCCCTATCACTCACAACACTCTTTACCATTATTTTCATAAAAACCCTAATTTCCCACTACATTTCCACGAGAAAACTAGGAAATCCCTATGTTTTCACATTTTGGTCAATCTCCTCATACCCATTTCCAGAAACTCCACTTGTAGCTTAAAGCCAATTGATCACCCTACCTCCTTAATTTTTGGGGGATTTTTCCGTCGCTTCTTTCTACTTCATTTTTCCCCTAAAACCACCCTACCACCATCCCCTGGTTTCTTAATTCTACACCTCCCCTAACCATTTCATCTAGCTCGGGTTTCATATTTTTTACAAACACCATGGAGGGGGAAAATAATATCCATAAGGAAGGCCACCATTCCAAGTTTGTGCCAACTCAGTGATGAACCCTTGACTAAACTTGGGGGGGGTGAATCAGTTTACTCCATTCATGGACATAAAAAATCTTTTATTAAACTTATTAATCAAACCATTACATGATAAAATCAATATATAATGATAAAAAAACTAAATAGGTTAACAACAAGCAATAAGCAGAGTAGCACATCACATCAACACATAATAATAATGGACATGGACAACAAATATAATTTGAAACCCATAAGGGAGAAAACCATGATTTTATTATTGTTTTGATGCAAATGAAAGCTCCTACTCCTTAGTACATCTGATTTTCTATAGGCTCCAAAATACAGGAGGCTACTACGTCAAATTTTTTCAAGCTGCAACATGCAAGGAAGCTTCAACTCCCATGTGTTTTCTGCAAGCTAGCACCCACAGGGGGATCCTACCTCAACCAAATCCAACTCAACATTTTATCAAGACACAACTTGAAAGGAGACCACAATCCCCTCACACAACATGAAAACAATATGATGATTTACCTGGTTATCAACTCTGCATATCTCCAAATTTACTTCTGCCTCTCTCCCTTCAAATTTGCTTCACATCAGCTCCATATGTGCATAATATCTCAATCAGCTCTCTCACATTATCCAGATCTCTTACCTCTCTATGCACTCCAAAATGACATCTTTTGTAGAGATTGTTTGATGGCTATTTGTATTCCACATAGGAATAGGAAGAGAATAGGCTTGACTCTTTGCCTTCCATTCATTCGTTTCCACACACTTCATCTCTTGAATATTAGTCCACAAACTACATAAATAATCCAATATCAATTTCAACTACATGTAATGATTGAATGGAACAACTTAATGCCAACATCAAATAAAAAAGTATATCATTAATGTATCACAAAATTCAGCTTAATGCATCTTTGTCTTTGCCTTGGAGTCTTGCCTTTTCCTTAGAGACTTGCCCTTGCATCACAACAATTTAGTTTAAAAACGATTTCACATTCTTACAATTTCTTCAATTTAGCAGTTTCACTGCACTTTTGTCTTCTTTGCCTTGCTGCTCGTTTATACCTTTGTTGATCCTCATCTGATCCTTTGCCATCAATGACAATATTTCCAACAGTCTCCCCCTTTGGCATTGATGGCAACACATCCTCCCCCTTTCATTCTAAGAAATTTCTTCCTTCCTCTGATTACATTACCTCCCCCTTTGTCATCAATGGCAAGGGGGTTACCATAATTTCATTACTACTCTCCAAGTTCTGCATGAACATTTTTCATTAGGTCATTCTATTATTGAATGAATGCCACTTCATACGGCTTGTTGGGGTTGCTCCAGTTTGAGAGAGTGTTGCTCGAAGATGAAAACTACTTCAAAAATGATTATTGCTCCATATGGTAATGTTGGGAGACCACTTTGTAAATCAATTCAGTTGCATGTATATATAAAATAAATTGATACTATCCAAGTGCCTTATGCTTGCATAATGTTGAAGATGATAATAAGCATGCTCCATAGACAAAACTATACAAGAATATATATAAAATGCTCCATGTGATATATAAATTCTGCTCCAAATACACTTAAGACTCTATTAACCTTGCAAGAGCACATAAGAAAGGACAATATCATGTGCAATTTTGTAGCTATCAACAAGAATATACATGATGAGAGTTTCCAGCTGAGACATTAATGTCCTCGGTTCAATACCATAATCCTTTAGATAAAGATTAGCAACATATAAATGAACAGGAAATGAACATCAAGGCATAAATTATTTTTAGCGAGGTATAAAAAAATATCAAGTACAAGATGAGAAACAAGAGGTGGTAAACCACATTCCGTTAGCACCCATAAATTCTCTGAGATGGAGCACCATTTGTTTTTGTTGATGTGTTGATTATTTAGTTTATATAGCGCTAACCCTTACAATTTATGGTCTTCATCTACAATATACATCTGTTGAAGATGTTTTTTTTATGGAAGATGTCTTCAAATATGATGATGCCAATATGTCTTTTGCAACAATGGTTTGCCTTTACTACCCTTGTGTTTTGTTAGCACTATTTCTATCTATATTTCCAATGTTAATCTTCAAAATTGTGCAGCATAAATGCTTCTTCATAAATACGATATCACACCTCCTTGAGGATATGCCCTCAAATACACTGCCATAGATCAATTAAGAAGGGACTTCAAGTAGGTTAAATATGCTTGAAATTAATCATCATTACCTCAGTCCATACTATTGCTGCAAAAAGGGTCAAATAGGCCTCAACAGAATGTTGAGTTACCTCAATGATTGAGCCGAACCCCACATTAAATTTTTTCTTGAAAACTCTGCCTCAAAGAGTCATATGATAGAGACTATAAAAGGCCAAACTTTGCACAGGAGTAACCTCAAATAAATATAATAGACATATTACACCCATAACACAAAAAATTATGTTGTAATAACGATAATACAACGTAATACTCTGATTTTTAACAACATATTTTTATGAACAGATTGACATGCCTTCTGCGCCCACAAAATCATCTTGCTTTAACGTATCTTCTCATTGGAGCCGGAGTTTGGTCCTTTGTTATGATTGTTAGGGTCCTATAATAATAGGGATCATAATTTTGAATTGACTATGTTAAAGTCTTGTAATATTGTACATACCTTTGCTTTCTGCAAATGTTTTCCCATATTAAAAAAAATGAAAAGAGGGTATGTCCTAAAAGAAAAATCAGAGTAAAAGAAAATAAGATCAAAAGGAATATAAAGTATGAACCCCACAAAAAGAAACAAAAATAGATCCTGAAAGTGTTGCACATTCAAATGCCACTACTTTTAGTTTACTTTATGCAAATAAAAATTGTGTGCAACTTGTCCTAAATGCCACAATTCATGATAATCATACAGTTTAATATTGATTTTTCATGCTTTTAAATTTCATGTAAGGATAGTTAGTGAATAAAGATCTGGCCAAACCATTTAATCTTGGCAGATCAATATCTAGGTAGAGAATAAAAATGATCTCATCAGTTTAATCTGAGCCATTGGAAGTTATAAGGTTAAAAATAGGTTAGTTTTCTTATTAAAAGAAAATAGAAGGCCCAACAAGCTCAAATGCACGCAATAAATGAAGTAAAAAATGTTAGGGTAAATAAAAGGTAGGTAGATTACTTTCACAAATAATGGAAAGCATCAATTGGTTCATCTCATGTCACTAATATCCTCCTAAATCCCCTTACCCCTTGCTATAATCCTATTTCCACTCTTGGAAATCATTTCCCCTTGTAAAATACCCCTTTCCCCTTCCTAAAAACCCCTTTCCCTAGTTCAAAATCCAATTTTCATTTGAAAATTAATTTTCCCTTTACTAACTCCCATTTTCCATAAAAAACATGAAAAAACCATTATCCAAAATTTTAAATGTTTAAAAAAGATCAGGCCCCACTACAAAAATCCCTCCCTGATATCCTTTTAAAACCCATTCCTAATGTATTTTTAACATCCTACATCCATACCCATTTACCCCATATTTATTAATTCCCCGCTTTAATGTACCCCCGGGTCCCTCTTTATATTAAAAACCCCTTTTTTTATCATATTAACCCCGCTTATTATATTACCCTAACACCATTATATTAACCTGACCCACATCTATTATTAAAACTTTCGCATATATATTTTTTACCCCCCCCCCCCCCCCCCCCGCATATACGATCCCGAGTCCCACCTTTGAAAACACCCCAACTCATCCATCTGCCCAATCCATCTGATTCGATCCAACGACCAATAAAACATTTCACACCCCTGACAATTCAATGTTTAAAGCCGGGGGGGGTGCGAAATAGGTGGTTTCACACCGCCGCCCCTTTGCTACGTGGTGCTCCCACGTTTCATCGCATCCCCCATCCTAAAACCACTCAACCACTTTTCATCGTGCGATAAAACACCAAGCTACCTCCGCGCCTTGTGATGAAAACCACCCTTGTTTGAATTAAACCTCCACGCCATATGATTAACCAACTCTGATCAAAAAGCAATAAAGCCCGCCCGAAACAGTTATTCCCTTATTGCTGTGTATTTGTGAAACTATTTAATTGCGGAAGAAAAGCCAACATAACCATTTCCGACCTAATTTAAAGCCATTCCAGATCGAAATTGAAGCCTATTACTGCCAGAACCCCTTCTGCAGACCAAAACTTTGTTTTCCAGGTAATCCTAAGCCAACTGAGACCATTAAATTAAGCACAAAAAGCAATAAATTGATAAAATAAATGAATCAATGGCCCCCCAAAGCATAATATCTGTTAACCCTCTGCAACCACCTGTGGTAGATGTTGATCACACACCTCTTACTGATAAAAACTTCAAAATCAGTGATACAGTCATTGATTTCAACCTTCTAGAGCTCCATTGTCGGAGCCATGATAAATTATAGACCAAGCCGATGATATCCACCTCTGGGACTCAAACCTACCCAAGTACATCTTCCCATAGACCTTTCAGTTTCCAGAAATTATCAGACTCTGCCAAATCAATTATTTGCCTAATGAAAGAGATCTAGTAACCCCAAGTCAAGAGATTTTATTCACAATCACTACATAGTCCATAAATCAAATACTACAGATCTAACCAAAGTCTGATGAATTCCCATTATCCATTGAAATCCTCACTGAACTCTACCCGAAGCTGGACTTTCCCAAGAGGTTCCAAATATTACAAACCTTCCTTCCTCCATCAGTAGAAACCCCAAAAAGTAATCCTACATAATTAGCTTCCAAATTTTCAGAGAGAACCAAACATATTGTCACTATGATGTCATGCATTTTAGGGTACTTTACTGATGAACATGTAGATGCCTATATCCTAGGTTTCCTGTCCATATTTTTCCCAGGTCAACCTCCAACTTTAACATTCAATTTTGCTCAATATCTATCAGATTCAATCCATGATCAACTGGTCAAATTATCAGAGGAAGGAGTGTTTCAACACTCTTTAGTTTTGTTCTATTTGTTCCTATATTTCCAATCGGAAAGGTTTGTAGTTAACCTCTAAAAGCTGGACACAAAGGGTAACCCCTAATATGTAGTCTTCATGACATCCTTGATCAAAAAGGATTCCACAGAATTCAGGTACAAAGACTTCATTGATTCATATTTTTATCCAATTTTTAATATGCTAAGGAGTAGCATTCAACCTAGAGTCAGTGAAGAGATAAAGAAGGTGTTACTATTGTCAGAACAAAGTAAAAAAGGAGACTGGAATTTATACCATAAACATACTGAAATTAGGGTGTATGGAAGCCAACTCACTCCATACAAGCTTCCCAAATACCTCCCAATGAGGCTATTTGCATTGGAATACATCAGACAAATCCTAAATTCAGATGAAGTCAACTTCCTTTCAGTAAAGAATAAAACTCAATTCAAAATCAAGAACCAGCTAGGTCCATTTATTTGCAATAATAGGAATGTTGGTCAGCAAGCAGACAATTATTTACAAGATTTCAAGTTCAGTAATAGCTTCAAATGAAAATATGATCCCTTGGGAGTCATTAGTAAGTTAAGAGTCAAATTTAAACTGGCCCATTTTATTCACAAGTCAAAGCCTGAAGTTGAAAAGTATTCCAACCAGTCAGTGTGGTTGGAAAATACTTTACAAGAGGTGGAGAAGCAGGTTGTTACAGCTAGTTCCATCCTGCTTACTCCAGCCCCATAGGACAGAAATTCAAAGAGGGCAAGAGAGGAAGGCTCTTATTCTGCTGAAACCCCTTCTGATACCAAATTCAAGTTAATGTACATGAACTGAACCCAGTGATTGAACATGAAGAGATACTTGACATAGTTGAAATTATTGATACAAATATAGTGGTCAGAGATAATGTACCTCAAACAGTTTCAGAAGAAACACAGCTGCAATCAACCTCCAGTGCACAAATCATTCAGAAATAACATAGTGTAGAGGTTTCCTCATCAATCAAACCAGTAGATAAAGAAAAAGATATAATGGAGAAGTACAAATAAATCAAATTGAAGAATGAGGAATTGAAAGTTGTGACCAGAATTGAAAATTGGAAACAAAATCCTAGTGACCAGAATAGGCTACTTTCAACCTTTGATTACAAAACCAGGAAGATGCAAATGACCTTTTTACAGCCAACAGTGCAGGCTCCAAAATCATCTGCAGACTACATGAGAACAACCTTTGAAGTTCTTGCTAAATATGTGCATCCCATAGATCAGATTGAGTTTCATAAGCAAGCAGGAGAAATGATCTATTCCACTATGGAAAACAAGGCTTTAAGTGTCCAAAAACTTCAGAATTCTCTACAGAATATCAAAGCACAGTTAAAACGAGAGAAAGCTTCTTCACAAGCAAAGGATAATAGGATAAAATCACTTGAAGAATTGGTCATGGAGGTTGGATATGATCCATAGAGTATCAAAGTACCATAAGAGCTTATCAAGAAGAAGAATGAAAACATAACTGCATTGAAGAAACAACTGAAATTTCCTACAAGAGAGCATCCACAAACTAAAGAACTTTTAGAGAATTAAAATCAGAAGGATGAAATGACGAATCTCATCATTCAGTTGACAGCGCAAATGAAAAAAATGGAAACGGAAATGGACAAATTAATACAGGAAAAACAAGCCAGCATGGAAGCAATTCATGTTACTACCATTCATATAGCCTCCACATCATCTCCATTACCTACAGTAGTATCAGTTACTACAACAGTTCTAGTGACAACAGAAGTTCCAACAACTACACCAGCAACAACATCAACCCATCTCACTGATGAGGCAAGTAAATTGATTAAATCAATGCAAGACATGTCAATTTAGACTACTGAAATCAATAAGCTTAAGGAACAAGTGAAAAGTTTAGAAAATGAAAAGAAATTGGCTCAAATCCTGTATAAATCTGAAACACATAAATCCAACAGGTTGAATGAAATAATTCATAAGTTAGAAAAGGAGTTATCACTCAAATAGCCACTAGCCCAAGCAAAGAAATAACTATGGGCCAATATCATTAACTCTGTTAATGATATTTGGCCTTCTATCCAAGTTATATTTGAGCAAAAATAATTGATAAAGGAGGCTAGTGAAGTTATTCAGAAAGTCAAAGAAGAGCTAGGAAAGAAACCAAAGGAAGCTAATGAGATTATAAAGTTCCTAAATTATAAAAACAAGAAGGAATTAGAAGAACTTGGGATAACAGATAGAACAGAGAACATCTTAGAGGTGAAGAACGTAATTTCCAAGACAATTTGATGATACAGCTTGAAGACAAATGCCAAACAATGGAGCTTGCAGTAAATAGATTCATGAACAAATTTGATGTTTTGAGGTAGAAAGGTCTGCCTAATCCTTTTGTGATTAATGATAAACTAATAAGACATGAGGATTATGATAAAAATATCAGGGAAGTAACTAAAGAGACTTCCAACAATTCAGCAATGAAAGGGGTTCTTGTACTCCTTCATACTTTAGAGAACTTCTTTTTCCTTCAGCATGAGGTAAATCATCTTTTTGTGAATAAGCCTACTTTTGAAAAATACAAAGAGGTTGATGATATTTACAGGATAATGGTAAAAATCAAACTTCCAGATGAAGAAGCTTGGAAAAAATGGTGTGATTTACTGTGACAGGTAAAAGTAAAAACATGGTAAAAGAGCAGTCAGGTTTAAAAAGTAAAAAGAGTAGGTAGATAAAGTAAAGACAGATTAAAGATAAATACAGATGAAAGGCAGAGTTAAAAGAGAGTCATATGACAAGCAGCATAAAAGACAGACAACAGATAAAAGGCAGCCAGTGTGAAAGCAACAGCCAGAGAGATAAGACAACAAAATATCAAAGAAGCAAACAACAAACCAAATAAAACAAGGAAAACTTGCATTTAGTTAAATAGGTGTCTCTATCTTCTTGCATGAAGATATTTTATTTCCTTTGAATAACTCATGGTTAGTTGACAAGATATTTGGTATTAAGTTTTGTATAAATACTTCATTAATTCGAAGTATTGAGTGTGGATTCCTGAACATTTCTATAGATGAATTGATCTAATACCAGAGGGTTTATTGTAACTTTTCCAAGTTGACAGACAAGACAATAATAAAGAAATTTCTTTACAAGATTCATGTGTTGAGATACTTCAGTGAAGTATAATTCATTTGTTCATTGTTATTTTCTTAAGTATTCCATAAACTTGCATGTTTTTCCAAATTTGAATGGTATAACTGGAATTTTATTGCAAAATTTATTTAAGTACACTCTGTTTTGAACTGTTGTCCATTTTTATGTTTTCTTCTGATATCTGGTTAAGAGGATCCTTAATTGCCCTCTAATCCTGATTTACCTCTTTCACTTTCCTCCATTATCCGGTTTAAGGAATCCTTAACTGCTCCTTGATCCCGATTGAAAATCACTTCACCATTCAACATTAAAGATCTAATTTTTCTCAGCTACCCTACCCTGTAACATTGTTTTTATAATTTGTTTATATCCTGTCTTCTTGATATATTGAATCCATAGCCCAATGGAAAATAGACAGTCATCTATCCATCTGAATCAATAATTACACCAACAAATCAAAATCAAACCAAATCATTCTTACATAACTAGCCTAAATACAATTAAAACAACAAAGTTAAATCATTAAGAGAGATCCTTCTCTGAGCATTAGAAAGGCTAGATCCTAATCTCCAAAGTGGTTGATAGTTACCTCTAATATTTATTTAAACACACATAACAACCCTTGGAAATTTTGGAGTGATAACATACTGGCAACCATACTGGGGAAATCAGTCCTCAGTTTAAACAGATCTTAAAAGAAACAATTCTTTTCATTTTTTGCATTAAGATTTGAAAGGGTTGTTAAAATTTATCATTAAAAGTTAAAATTCTAGCTTCCAAAAGAACGTACTATACCAGGGCTCATCCTGATCCACAACCTGCTATAATTGTTGATGATCCTGAAAGATTTTAAGAAAAACTAAAAAAATAGAAAGTCTAGGAAGTAGTAGCTAATTAATCAAAGAAAATTCGTTACCTAAAGAATTATCAAGTATACAAGATATTCAATTTGATTTATTATTTGAGCATTCTTTATTTAGAACCAAATCTGAAAATTCAATCTATGATATTGTATAATATCCTGATTTTATTCAATTCATTAAACAAAAGAAGGAAACTATAAAACTTGACTTAGATCAACAGGTTCTAAAGAATTTTGATGAACTTGATGTTTTGACCTCAAATTTGATTAAAGATATAGATGAAGCATATTTCCAATAGTCAGTTGAACTTGCTACCCTATTTGCTGCTACCCCTAAGCATTCTACCATTCCTTCAGAGACTGTAAATCCAGCTATATTTAGTACCACCTCATCTATAATATCCACCACAGTTCATTCCACATAACCATTCATCCTCAAGCTTCCTCTTCAACCTAAAGTTCCATTCTCATCTTCTAGTGCTCCAAGTACATCTTCTAGTATTCCAAGTTCATTTTCAAATACTTCAAGCTCATCCCCAAGCACTTCAAGTTCATCTCCAAGCACTACCACTTTACCTCCCATCCAAGCTAGAATCTTAGCCATGGTAGCCAGATATTTCCCTTTGGTCTTACAAGCCCCTTTAAATGCTATGCCACAGGATAACCAGAGTAAAAAATTTCAGTTTGATGGTATTGGTCAATATACTGCTCAGCAACATGTAAATAAAATGACTGATTACTTTGAATTACATGAAATTAATGAAGCTGATGTACAGATGAGATTGTTTGCTCAAACATTAGTAGGAGAGGCTAAGAAATGGTTTAAATCTTTACCTGCTAACCATATTGTTGATTTAGCTACTTTTCATCAATTATTCATTAATAGATGGGAAAGAAAGAAAAACCCTTTACAGATATTGTCTGAATATGAAAACATTAAGAGTTCAACTAATGAATCTGTTCAGGATTACTGCACTAGGTTTAATAACATCTACAATGCGATTCCAGTAAACATCAGACCTCCACCAGACTTGGCCCTAATCAAATTTCCTAATGGTTTTGATGCTGACATGTCATATCAATTGAGAGAAAGAAACCCTACAACATTAGAGCAAATGAAAAGTGATGCAGTTAGTGTAGAAGCAAATTTGTTAGCTAAAAGAACTAGGATGAGGAATGAAAGAAGAGTAACCATTAAGGAAGAACCATCCACATCGACATTAAGATAGATAGTTTATATAAAAGTATGGAAAGAATAATGGGTATATTAGAAAACATGGAAAGAAAACCTCAGTGGGAAAATCAACAACAAGGTCCCCAAATTAGAAACCAAAACTCTAGGAAGAATCCCAATACTGGTAAATCAATAGAAGCACCACCTGATCAATTGATTAGACCACCTTTCCATAAAACTATGTTGAAAGTTCCCAAGAAAATGATGAAGACCAGGACACCCAGATAAAATTAATGGGAATAAATGATGAAAATACTATTTTTCTTACCCAAGAAGAACAGGAATTATACATGTTACAACAATTACAGTTAGAATCTGAAGAGTCCTTTGACTATAAACAAGGCTATGAGTCTGCAATATACAAAGTTCACAAACAATATTGCCTTAGAAGTAAGAAAAACACAGAAGCCCCTACCAAGAAACCTGTCCAAACTCAAACTAAGAAAATAGTAGATGTTCCTGTGTCCAAAGTGCTGCAAATTCTCCCTAGAGAAACTCAGAAAACTTCCACTCCAAAGATTGTAGACATTACCTCTACTGATACTCAAACATCAACTGCTGCTAAAACTTCAACTACCACTCAAACTATTCCAGACAAGAAAATTGAAAGTAAAACAGTGGAACACAAACTGAATTACCAACTGTTGATAAAAAAGATAAAAATACACAAACTACAATTGGTAAAGAGGAAATCATTCAGTTAGTAAAAACTCAAATACCATTTAATATCCAAATTGAGATAGCCAAATTGAAAATACCAGTTCCTTTAACAAAGCTGGTGAAAAATGATTTATACAAATCAAAAATCACTAAAACACTGAACATAGGTGAAGGAGAAGATGTTGTTAACCTCAATGATGACCAACCAGAGTTATTATTTGGTCCTGAGGTTAATGGTAAACATCAACAAGGAGGTGTCCCTCCTTTCTACATTAGCTTGAACATCCATGATAAAATATTGCATAATTATATGCTAGATTCTTGAGCATCTCATAACTTAATGCCAAAAGTTGTCATGGAAAAACTGAACTTAGACATCACTAGACCATACAAAGACCTGTTTTTCTTTGATTCTAGTCAAGTTAAATGCCTTGGCCTGATAAAAGATCTGTGTGTAACTCTAGTCCAATACCCAGCTAAGAGTATTGTCATGGATATTGTAGTTGTTGATATCCCTCCAAAATATGGAATGTTATTATCTCACTCATGGGGAGAAAAATTACAGGGATCACTACAGTTAGACATGTCATATGCTACAATTTCTGTATTTAGTCAGCCCAAAAAGCTTTACAGAGAAACTTTGATGAAATACATGGTCAGTAGCGCAGAAAAACCCCAGAATTATCCCATTATTCCTTGCATTCTGATATGGATTATTTCATCCTATGTAATTCAGACACTGGCAAAGAAAAAATAACTATTGTAGAACAGAAACATAAATAAATTGACAGTGACAATATAACTCATGAGTCTATGTGGCGTTTAGATTTCGATGGCTCTATAAACAGCTTAGGAGCAGGAGCAGGAGTATGGATTTATAACTTAGAAAATGATCATTCGGAAGGACATGCTTTCAGGTTAAACTTTAAATGCACTAATAACATGGTAGAGTATGAAGCATTGGTGTTAGGACTGAAAAATTGTAAGAAAACTTGGTGCCAAAAGAGTTTCTATCATGGGAGACTCAGAAATTATCATAAAACAAATTAAAGGAGAATATCTTGTGAATAATCCTAGACTTAACCAATGATGAATCAGAGATTTTAACCTTAAAGATAACATTTTTCCTTAGGGATTAGCCTCATTAGAAGATCTTTTTTACTCAATTTATGTAGCTAGAAAACCCAAAATGGAGCCTTTAAGGTGGGACATAGAAGAATGTAATATAGGAACAGAAGAAAATCCTAAAATTATCAAGATATCCAAAGCATTACCTCCACCTGAAAAGTTGAAGTACATTAGTTTGTTTAAAGAGTTTCAATATGTCTTTGGCTGGAGTTATGAAGACCTCAAGTCTTACGACACCAGTATTATCCAACATAAAATACTAATCAAAGAAAATCAGAAGCTCTTTATACAAAAGCTTAGGAGAATTAATCTTGTTCTTATTCCATTGATAGAAAAAGTAGTTAAAAGGATGTATGAGGCACAAATCATAGCACCCATTAGATATTCTGATTGGGTCTCTAATTTAGTCCCCACTAGAGAGAAAACAGGGGAAATCAAACTCTGTGTTGATTTCTGAAACTTAAACAAAGTGTCATTGAAAGATAACTATCATCTCCCCAAAATGGACCACATTTTACAGAAGGTAGTAGGGTCATCCAAAATTTCATTACTTGATGGATTCTCTGGATACAACCAAATCCTAGTCCAACCTGAAGATCAAGCAAAGACTGCATTTACCACTTCTTGGGGAACTTTCATGTACTTGAAAATGCCCTTTGCACTGATGAATGTTGGAGCTACATTCCAAAGAGCTATGGACATAGCTTTTTCAAAGGAGATACATGAACTTTTAGTCATTTATCTAGATGATATCACAATATTTTCCAAAATAGATAATGAACATCTAGATCATTTGAGAAAAGTTTTCATTAAATGCAGAAATTTTGGCATTTCCTTGAATCCTAAAAAGACACTCTTTGGATTAGAAGGTAAACTCGTGGGACACATAATTTCAAAAGAGGGCATTAGAATTGATCCAAATAGGATAGAAGCAATCTTAAACATCAGTCATCCTAGAAACATCAAATAATTATAGGCATTTTTAGGTAAAATAAATTTTCTTAGAAGATTCATTTCTAACTTATCAGAACTAATCAGAGAATTGAATAACATGTTAAAAAATGATTCAACACTTAAGTGGATAGTAGAGGCTAAACAATATTTTGAATCAATCAAAGAAGCACTTACTAAAACACCTGTCCTCCTAAGTCCTAATTTCAAAAAATATTTTCTATTTTTTTATTTTGCTTCAAAACACACCATTGCAGAAGTCTTGTTGCAAAAGAATGATGAGGGTTATGAACAACCCATTGCTTTTTTCAACAAAACATTGAGAGATGCAACACTAAAGTACAATATTATGGAGAAACAAGCACTTGATTTAGTGAAAGCTATAAAATATTTCAGAGTGTACATTGTATACTCCCACATAATTGCATATGTTCCAAATTCAGTTGTAAAGGACATTCTAACTCAGAATAGGCCTGATGGAAAAAGAGGCATATGGATTGCCACAATACTAGAATATGATATTGAAATAAAGCCTACAAAATTGAATAAAGGCCAAGGTTTAGCCAAACTCATGGCTAAATCGAACTATCGAGCCTTAGATATAAATTTCATTGCTGCCTTAGATGATCAGGAAGAGATGGCAACTCCACAGATCAGTGAAGCTTTTTTAGATTCACCCTAGCATGCAGACATTATATTTGTTTTACTCAACTTACAAGCTCCTCCTGGTTTATCTAGAACTAAAGGTAGATTCTTAAAAATGAAAGAAATAAAATATTGTATCATAGACAATGCTTTATTTTGGAAAGATCATGGTGGCATTCTATTGAACTATTTATTGAAAGATGAAGCTGACAAAGTAATGCAGGAATTTCATGTAGGAGACTGTGGAGGACACCTTTACTGGAAATAAACTACTGATAAAATTTTGAGGCCAGGTTTTTACTGGCCCACTCTTTTTGCAAATGTTAGAAAGTATGTGACCTCCTGTCACAAATGCCATATATTTGAAGGGAATAATAAACTCTTACCATTACCCCTCAAACCTATTTCAACAAAAATGCCATTTCAACAATGGGGTTTAGACTTCTTTGGTGAAATTCACCCACCCTCATAAGCCCAACATAAATTGGTATCGACAGCCACTGATTACTTTACCAAGTGGATAGAAGCCATTCCTTCTAGACAAGCCACAGGCTCTGTCATTATCTCATTTCTTGAAAACAACATCCTTTCTAGATTTGGATGCCCACAAAAGCTCATTACTGATAATGTTGCTGCCTTCAAATCCAATAAAATGGTTGATTTTTGTAACATATACCATATCACCCTTGTCCATTCCACTGCCTATTACCCTCAAGGTAATGGATTACATAATCATCAAACAAAAGCCTGGTTAATATCATCAAAAAGTTGTTAGAAGATAACAAGAAGACCTGGAAAAAAAATTTGGTTAATGCCTTATGGGCAGACAAACTAACTACCCAAAAATCTATTGGTACATCTCCCTATCAATTGGTACATGGGTTGGATGTTGTTTTTCCATCCTCATTGGGAGTGATAGTAATGAAAATGATTCAAGAGCTGCAAGTAGAAACAAATTACATCCAAAGGAGGATAAATTAGATAATTCATTTGCAGCAAACCAGGGAAGAAGTTTATATCAAATCTCAAGCAATCCAAGACAAAATAAAAAAGATTTTTGATAAGAAAACTAAAGAAGGTGATTTTTTCATAGGTAATCAAGTACTCAAATGGGATTCCAGAAGGGAAGACAAAGGACAACATGGTAAATTTGATTTTCTCTAGAAAGGCCCATACATCATTTATAGTTACAGAGGTAACAATGCATTTTTCTTGAAGGAGTTAGATGGAACGGATCTACCAGGTGGACCAGTCAATGGTAGAATGCTGAAGCACTAATTTTCTCCAGATTAACCATTAATTCATTTGTTTTACTTTTTCATTGTAAATACCATAGCAAAGTTTAGATTAGATTGGATGATTATCTTCTAAAGTTGAAGCCAGGAGAGAAGGCCCTAAGCTTTGAAAGACATAACATCATATGTTTAAATAAAGGAGATCATAGAAAAACAGTTCCAAGGCAAGCAAAGTCAAAGTTCCAAGGCCACTGATCAACAAGTTCTTGACATCTCACCAGGAGATGCCATCCCCAAGTGGAGCCACTGTTAGGGTCTTATAATACTAGGGATCATAATTTTGAATTGACTATATTAATTTCTTGTAATATTGTACATGCATTTGCTTTCTGGAAATGTTTTCCCATATTAAAAAATGAAAAGAGGGTATGTCCTAAAAGAAAAATCAAAGGACTAAAAGAAAAGAAGATCAAAAAATAATATGAAGTATGAACCCCACAAAAAGAAACAAAAATAGATCCTGAAAGTGTTGCACATTCAAATGCCACTGCTTTTGTTTTACTTTATGCAAATAAAAATTGTGTCCAACTTGTCCAAAATGCCACAGTTCATGATAATCATATAGTTTAATCTTGATTTTCATGCTTTTAAATTTCATGTAATGATAGTTAGTGAATAAAGATCTAGCCAAACCATTTAATCTTGGCAGATCAGTAGTTAAGTAGAGAATAAAAATGAACTTATCAGTTTAATCTGAGCCATTGGAATTTATAAAGTTAAAAATAGGTTAGTTTTCTTATTAAAAGAAAATAAAAGGGTCAGCAAGCTCAGATACACCCAATAAATGAAGTAAAAAATGTTAGGGTAAATAAAGGGTAGGTAGATTACTTTCACAAGTAATGAAAAGCATTAATTGGTTCATCTCATATCACTAAAATCCTCCTAAATCCCTTTCCCCCTTGCTATAATCATATTTCAACTCTTGGAAATCATTTCCCCTTGTAAAATACCTCTTTCCCCTTCCTAAAAGCCCCTTTCCCTAGTTTAAAATCAAATTTTCCTTTGAAAATTATTTTCCCTTTTAATAATTCCCCTTTTCCATAAAAAACAAGAAAAACCCATTGTCCAAAGTTTTAAATGTTTAAAAAATATCGGAACCCACTACAAAAATCCCTCCCCGATATCCTTTTAAAACCCATTCCTAATGTATTTTTAACATCCCGCATCCATACTCATTTACCCCATATTTATTAATTCCTCGCTTTAATGTACCCCTGGGTCCCTCTTTATATTAAAAACCCCCCTTTTTTTATCATATTAACCCCGCTTATTATATTACCCGACCACCATTATATTAACCTAACCCACATCTATTATTAAAACTTTCGCATATATATTATATACCCTCCCCCCGCCCACCCACCCGCATATACGATCCTGGGACCCACCTATCAAAACACCCCCAACTCATCCATCCGCCCGATCCATCCTATTAGATCCAACGAATAATAGAACATTTCGCACCCTCGACAGTCCAATTTTTAAAGCCGTGTGGGGGGGGGTGGGGTGTGTGCGAAATAGGTGGTTTCACACCCTCGCCTCTTTACTACGTGGCGCTCCCACGTTTCATCGCATCCCCCATCCTAAAACCACTCAACCACTTGTCATTGTGCGATAAACCACCACGCTACCTCTGCGCCTTGTGATGAAAACCACCCTTGTTTGAATTAAACCTTCGCGCCATATGATTAACTAGCTCCAGTCAAAAAGAAGTAAAGCCCACCCGAAACAGTTATTCCCTTATTGCTATGTATTTGTGAAAACTGTTTAATTGCGGAAGAAAATCCAAAAGAACCATTTCCGACCCAATTTAAAGATATTCCAGACCGAAATTGAAGCCTATCGCTGCCATAACCCCTTCTGCAGACCAAAACTTTGTTTTCCAGGTAATCCTAAGCCACCTAAGACCATTAAATTAAGCACAGAAAGTAATAAATTGATAAAATAAACGAATCAATGGCCTCCCAGAGCATAATATTTGTTAACCCTCTGTAACCACCTGTGGTAGATGTTGACCACACACCTTTTGTTGATAAAGACTTCAAAATTAGTGATATAGTCACTGATTTCAACCTTCTAGAGCTCCACTGCTGGAGCCATGATAAATTCATAGACCAGGCTAATGACATCCACCTCTAAGACTCAAACCTAGCCAGGTACATCTTCCCACAGATCTTTCAATTTCCAAAAATCATCAGACTCTGCCAGATCAATTATTTTCCTAATGAAAGAGCTCTAGTAACCCCAAGTCAGGATAATTTATTCACAATCACTGCACAATCCATAAATCAAATGCTACAAATCCAACCAAAGCATGATGAAGTCCCATTACCCATTGAAATCTTCATTGAACTCTACCTAAAGCCGGAATTTCCCATGCTAGATCTGAGGAGCCATAAATTATAACATATGAACCATTTCAAAATCAAAGTGAAAAATCAATATTTTAGGCCAACATTGGGAGGCACGCATCCCAAAATGAAATCTATGGCTAGCTTTATGTGGAAATATTTTGATCCAGTCAAAGAAGAGAGCGTCAAAACATTTGCAATGCTCCCTCTTCATACATTCAAGCAGATCTTCGGCACTATCAAAATGACTTACAGAAGCAAGGCTGTTAACAATTCCACCATAGATGGCCTCATTGTGGACAATTTTAAATTCAAATAGGCGCCCATTTTTAGAGCTGCTTTGAACAATTCCCATTTGACCGAGATTGAAATTAACATAAATGATGATAGGGTGTTGAAGGTTCATAAAATACATGAATTTGATGAAGCCCTCAGGCTTGCAGAGAACAAGCTTGTAGTGGTAGAATATGCAGCAAGTCACAACTATTCATGGCTGACCTCAGCAGGATTTTCCCAAAAGTGAGATTCATTATAGTAATTAAAGATGAGTCTGAGCAGATTAACGAGCTCTGTGCAAGAAAGAAAAAGGAAAAAAAACTACATAACATGTGTCCCCCTTTTAGCTTTTACAAGAACATGGTGAAGATTCACGAAGATGAATTCATTGGCCCAAACCAGTTGGAAGGTGATGTCCTCTAGTATGGTGACAATGATGCTCCTATTCATCAGCTCCATAGTAGTCAAGATGTGGAAGCATTGCTCAAATAACATACAGAGGACCACAATTTGGTTGTTCTAGATGTTAGACTGAATAATTTCGGGCCTTGTGTCAAAGTTTAACCAATTGTAGTCAGGCTGGCCAAGAGAACGACTGACAATGTGGTTTTTTGCAAGGATGAATGGAGATGAGAATGAAGAATGCATGGAGCTTCTGAGACAAATGAATGTCACTGAAGTGCCCACTTTCCTTTTTATCCGGGACTACAAGATCTGTGGAAGGTATGTGGGTTCTAGCAGAGGTGAGCTTATTTGAGAAATTCCAAGGTATCAAGTAGTCAAAGTTACATACTAGTTACTTTCTGGGCTCTCTGATTATGAAAATGGCTATGGATTCTTGTTTACATTCTCCGCCAAGATGAATATTTATAGGAAGGACATAGATTCTTTGTGTTAGGGTCCCGTGATTTGTTATATTGGTGAGAACAAATGCACGAGGTAACATCAAACCAGCCTTTGGAGTCCTAGGACCTAGTCTTCCTGGACTCAGAGAGGGCTCTCTATATTTTGTGCAAAGGATGTGAACTTGTTTGCTTTTAATGTTTGATTTTAGGCTAGTTGTTAAGTTTAAGGTTTGTTTGTTTGTTTTTGTTGGGTAGATGATCAAGTAGAATAGATGGAGTGAGGAAATCTTCAAGTCATTGGGCTATGGAGTCAATAAAAAGTCATGGAAAGCTCAACAATGAATTAGGGTGCATCACAGGGAAAATCTAGCATGGTCAAATGGATTTTCAAGGTTTGTGTGAGATGCGATGAACATCAAGTTTGTGAACAAAGTAAGGCAAAGGGCATTGGGCAATTAAGAACCCTTTGTCAAATACTTTAACAAGAAGGGTCTTCAACACTATTTAACATAAAGAAGTAATCATAAGACAAGGCACACCAATAACTCTTTGAATAAACTCAAGCAAATAAGCATTTAAGACAAACAATCCAAGGAAATATAGAAGGCAAGAAACTTACTTAACTTCTAGTGATTTCACCTTCAATGTTTGAAAATATTTAAGATAAACATATAAATTTAATCAAAGAAGAGGGAACTCCTAAACATCATTGATCATAGCCATAAAGATCTCCAAAACAACTTTTCAAGCATGGACAAAGGGTATGATCGAAACACAACCTCTTTGGCAAAACCTAACTAGTGGTACTTCAAAGAAAGATATCAAGAACAATGCTTTGGTGATATCAAACAAGAAGGGCTAACCATAAAAACATATTTGATACCTACTGTATTAAACCATTCATAAGACAAACAATCTTGGGTGGGTCTAGAGAGAAACTAAGAATTCTCTAAACTGACCTAGAAGAGGAAAACATAGAGGCAGTAAAGAACAAACAGGCTAAGGTGCCTTTGAAAAACATTTCTTAGTATAAAACCTTTGTTCTACTACAATATAGAAGGATGAAACACAATGATACATAAGAAAACAAGAACTGAATAGAAGCACATCACCATTAACCAAGCTCAGGGATTCTACAAGCAAGCCTTCTCCATCATCATTCAAAACAAACCATTCACAAACTCTACAACTCCAATTTCTTCTTCAATCTCCAAAAAACCATATATTGCTCTCAAGAGTCATCAAATGCCAACCCTTTACAATAAGGCCCTCATGCTCTATCTATCTAACAAAGGAGGGAAAAAACCCTAACTAGGGTTTGAAAATGTCAAAAATAGTCATAAATATCATTTATGCCCAAGAGACCATGCAAGGCCCAAAGCACAAAATATCTCATGAAATAAATGCAAAAATAACTCCTAGCACCTAACTTTGGAGTGATTTGCCTCAGAAAACACTAAAATATCATTTTGCCATTAATGAGTGTCTTTTGTTGACTTTTTGGCCAAAAAACGCACAGTGAGTTCTGAACGCGTAGTGCCTACACAAGAGAAACTGGGTCCACTTGCAGCGAAATTTTGATGACCTTCCCAATGTCAAAATTGGCTCCGTGATGGCCCGTCGGAAATTTTGTTGAGTCTACTTTCCAAAAATTCCCTTGGTTTTCTGATTGGGCTCCATTAACCTGTCCGAAAAGGAAATCTCCCAAAACTGCACTAGGCGCAACGCCAGGCCTGAAAATGAGGCAGAAAGGTGAAAAATAGGGTGTTTTTGACCCTTTTGAGGGGCCAAAAATGCTACAAATGCTCTGAAATTTGGTGAGCATGTTGTACTTGAGCTGAGGATTCCAAAAATTAAAATATTTCCCCCTGAGGATGCCTAAGGTGAAAGCATAGCACCAAGGGTGTTGCACCTAGAGGCCTCAAAATTTGCAAAAAACCAAAATTTGTCAAAAATTTCCCAAAATTGGTGGATGTCTTCCTTATGGGGTTTGAGAGGCCTGTAGAGAAGCTTCAGCGAATATTCCAAGGTTTTCTTGGTCTTTGCCTCTTTGAGTGCTTGTTTTTTGGCATGGGCCTTTTTGAGTTTAGCCCTTACAATTTGGTTTCTCCGAGCATAATGCTTAGTCATCTTCCTTTGGAAATCAAGATCTTTATTGGCTTTCTCCAATTTGGCCTCAAAATGTATGTTTTCTCTTTCTAACCAAGGCTCTCGATCATATTCTATCTCCATGGAAAGCAGCTCATCTAGAGGGAGCTGCTCTGCCAAGGCGGACTCTTGCTCTCTTTGTCTTGCCAAGGCCTTCTTCAAACCCATGGTTCTTGGTCTTCTTCTGGACTGTCCTTCATCTTCACTTTCCTCATAGGTGCCCATGAATTCCTCTAGCTTCACCTGTGCCCTTTGAGCTTATTTCCGAGCTCTGATTTCTCTAGCCTCATAAATGGAAATTTGTGCCCCTAGCTACCTGTTCTCCATCTCAAGGACATCATTCACACTCTTGGCCCTATCTAGATTTGCTTGAAGGTCTTCAATTTGGGCATTTTTGTCCTGGAGGAACAAGTTTGAGATCCTTGCTTCATTTTCCTCGTCACTGTCAATTTGAATGATTTCAAACTCTCTCTCAACCTCATGTTGATCTTCTTCTTCTTCCTTTACCTTTTCTTTGCCTTTATCTAGTGGCTTAGTGGATGTGGAAGGCATGGCCCCTTGCCTTTTTGAGGCAGCAAACACATGTCTTTCCCCTCTTTGGTATACCAATGAAAAAGGCTCAACTCTGCTCATTTTGGTGTTTTCATTATGGCTGCCATCATTTGTTTCCATGTCTTCCTCTTCATCACTTGGACTACTACTTACCTCTTTACCTTCAACATCAGCCTCACTTTTAGCCTCTTCACTGATTTCTGCATTTTCATTTTGTTCCTCATTGTAGCTGCTTGCCTCATCATTGTTGAGATCTTCATTTTCTTCACTGTTTTCATGACTACCTGACTATTTTCATCACTGTCATGACTATCTTCTTCCTCACTGATGTTTGCTTCATTGGTGTCCATGCTATCTTCAGCCTCTTCATTTTCTGCATTGTTATCATCTTCATTTTGGCTGCTCTCTTCATCTTTTCCCTCATCTCTATCATGACTATGAGCCTCACTATTTTAATTGTCATTAGGGCTCTCAGTCTCACTGCTATCCTTAGGATCATCCTCTGTCTCTTTGTCACTTGCCTCATCTTCATTATCATCTACCTTCATGTCTTTTGCTTCATTGCTGACCTCTTCTTCATCACTGCTTAATTCATTTCCACTGTCAGCTTCTTCATTTCCTTCATTGTTATCATCTCCCTCTGTTTCCATGTTTTATGCTTCTTGTTGGCTTGACTCATCATCACCCTCGTCTTCATTTTGGTTTGATTCATTGTCACCCTCACCCTCACCCTCATGGTCACTTGCTTGTTCACTGCCACTTCTTGATTTGATGCATTAGGAGATGAGGAAGGGAGGTTTTCTTGAGGAGAGGATACTTGTGTAGATGATAAGGCATGATCAGTAGGAGGTGATGGAGGAGTAGAGGGAGGATGATGAGATGATGAGGGTAAATTTGGCTGATGATGGAGTTGTGGGCTTGTGAATATTTCATGAGCAATGAACACCTCCCAAGGTATGTCTTTTTGCTCCAACTGATGTAGCACAACCATCTTGATCAAGGAGTGATGGAAAAAACTTTGCATTCGTTGGGAATAGTTCCTTCTTCAGACAACAGAAGACATCTTGTCAATACTCCTATAGAGGTAGTAGGGTAAATGAAGCATCTTGACCCTAGTGAAGTGCATGAGCACTCTAATATGATAGAAGTAGAGTCTAGAGTACCTTCCCTCACAGGTAAAATATTTCGTGATGACCCTCATCAAGGGTGCATACCTCTCCAACAAGTGTGAGAAATGGAAAATAGTCTTGCAGCCTTCTTTGTACCTAGGCTTGAGAAATGGCTCATAACAGCTTATGTCCAGCTTTGCTCTTTTGAACCATTTTTCACCAACATCAGGTATGCCAGTAGCATGGGCATTGGCATCTGATGATAGCTCAAAGTATACCCCTACAAGATTCACTTGTTTATTATGTAGGTTGAGGATGAACAACCTAGTGAGCTCAAGGTAACTTTGCACTTGTTGGACCTTTTCACAAAACTGGAAACACCTTACATTTTAAAAGCATGTGAGAAACATGGGAGAGGTAGTAAGTTCCACAGTGTCTTGGGGTTCAAATATATTAACCTTCCCACCTTTGTGCCTCTGCCTCATGGGCACTTGGTCTCCTTCACTACTACCACTCCCTCCTCCTGACATTTTGATTTCTGTCGTCTTTAAACAACCTTAGCCCTGCTTGTGAAACTTGGTAGGAGGAGTGAAATGAAATGATGGTGCAAGGCAGTTTTTGTAAGTGAGTGAGAGGGAGGTGTAGGTGTATGACTGATCTCCTTTGAGCTTTGATGAAGGGTTAACTTGAACTCATTGTAATTACCCTAATTGACACCCTTCTTGACTGATAAATTCTTGCTCGGAGGTCAAAATAGAGTGTTTGTCATGAGGACTTAGGGTTTCTAGTCATTAGGGTTTTGACCAATTTCCTTTAACCATTAAATCATCAAATCTATTGGAGGGCAAGGAAAAACATCCACCTACCAAATTTCAACGTCTTTGCAGGTCCTTGGATGCAACTTGGAGGTGTCCTTTCATCAGTTTTTAGCAATTTGCAGGTGGAGGACTTATGGCTTAGGCGCAACGCCTGCACGCACTTTTCGAGTCACTTCTGCCCTACGCGCAGCGCCTGCACGCGTTCCTAGGTGTCGGGCCTCCTGAGCGTAGCACCTGAACATGTTCAGGCATGTTGGGTCTCCTAGGCACAGTGCTTGAACGTCTTTTGGGCCTGTCGGGCTCCTTGAGCGCAGCGCCGGGTGCGTTCACTGTGTCTGCCAGGCAATTCTGGGTGAACGGGTAGCCCCCGCTTGAACGCGCAACGCAGTGTAAATTTACACTGTAAAACTTCACGAACGCGTAGCGCCGGGCGTTGTAAGCGTAGCCCCTGCACGAACGCACAGCGCCGGGCAAAACTCACCCAAATTCTCACTGAAACTCGAATTTTTCTCCCTGAAGGTTTTTTTACTCTTTTGCAAGTGAAAAATGAGCCAAGTGAAAAACGTAATGACCCTTTATGGTCTTAGGAAAATAAATTTAACCTTGTAGACCCACTTTCTAATGTTTTTAGTCTCTTTATCACTTTTGTTGATATTCTTTTTGACCTTTTACAGTAGGTGACTTAAAAACATTTAAATGGTCTTTTCCTTCTAACCATTTTTCTTTGTTTCTCTTTAGGTTGCTGACATGGTGAAATTTGACTTCTTTTGGCCTATTGATGCCTTTAAGACTTGCTCTACAGATGTTTGTTTGAGTCACGTGATTCACTGTGTTTTGGCTTGTTCATGCCTTTCAACCACTTTCATTCAATAAGTGTTATGAAAACCTTGAAGTGACCCTCTTCCCTCTGATCTCTGGAGCATGCTAAAATCACTTTAACAACCTAAGGCACTTCCATGGTGGCAGCACCTTTAAAACTTCTTTGTTCTTACCTTGGAGATTAAATTTCCTTTTGCTTGATGGGTGACTGAGGAACTTGTTTTCATTTTTCTCACTGATCTCTAGGCATGATAAATCCATCTTTGACAAGTACCATAGTCTTCACAATCATGTATGCTACCTCCTCTTTGGCCACTTCTGATTTGCAAGTGCCATGACATACTGATTTAGCCTTTTCTGATGTTCTTGGTTTTTGACATATTCAGTCACACAGTAGCAACCTTATAATTAGCTTGATCTTCCATCTTGGAGCTTAACCCTATGTTTTTATTCCTTTGATCATTAAGTGTAAATGACTGAAAATGGGAGCTTGACCTTTCCTTTCACTGATACTCTTTTCATTTTCTTTCTTCTGAGGCAGTGAGGTACTTTACCTTGGCAGACTCTAGAATCCACCTACAACAGTCTCTTCAAACCTTATTTATGTTGTCATCATGGAGCCTATCATCTTCATTTCATCTCCCTTGACTATCTTTCCAAAACCTTAGGTTTCTAGGTTGTTTGAGAAGAATCATTAGTATTGTCTTCTAAGTTCTCTATAGCCCTTTCAAGTTCATTCATTTCTATCCAGTTAACCTCACCTTTTTCCTTTTTTCATTTATAATTTCTAAGAAACATCTTCCATGTTTGGTTCATTTGGTGTGCCTTCTCCATGTGTTCTGTTGCATTGAACCTTGCTTGGCACACTACTGGCCCAATCAGGCTTAGAAACCCTGATATTTCCTTGGACATAAACTGCTCCCTGTCCTTTTGTTGTGAATATCTTTAAATAGGAGCAGACCTCTTACCTTAACAATTTTTCTGCTGATAGTCACCTTGACACTCCTGCAGAAATGTTAAAATGAACAGCTGCCTTTTGCAGAACTTGAACTTGA
This sequence comes from Pinus albicaulis, assembly GCA_034641835.2. Taxonomy (NCBI): domain Eukaryota; kingdom Viridiplantae; phylum Streptophyta; class Pinopsida; order Pinales; family Pinaceae; genus Pinus; species Pinus albicaulis. The sequence goes on along the minus strand of JAXQQM020092954.1, from coordinate 58,418 downwards.
TAAGGTGGTCTTCCTTGGAGATTTTCTGATCTATCTTGGACAAACAGGTGTTGACCTTCTTTCATATTTGATTCAACTTCTTGCATAGGAAAAACAGAGCTCAAAACATCAAGGATAACCCTACAACCTATGAAACCCTAGTGACATAGTGGAAGGCTCTTTTGACTTGGTCTTTAACTGAAAACTTGGCTTGGGGTCTTCAAGTGTAAAAAACAGAGTTTTTTGACAAATTGATGTATTGAAGATTGAAAATCCAATGTACTTGATTTATCTAAAGAGCCTATAGAGATGGTTTTGAGAACATCAATGCTTGAGGCATTTGGTGAACATGGGAAAGAGTAGGTTGATCGGTAATCCTAGATGGCAAGTGGAGGAGTGAGGCAAAGGCAAAACAGAGTGCTGAGGTTATGGATGGGAAAATAGGATAAATATGAGTGGCATGAGCCCATGAGGGGTCTTTTAGGAGTGGTAGTCTAACCAGGGAATGGCAAAGTGGTAAAATAATGAAAAGCTTGTTTTAAGGATAATGAAAGCAGTGAGATTTCTAAAACTCACAATATTCGTAAATCTTGTTTTTAGAAATCTAGGACAAGTATTTAGTCATCTACAAATAGCAAAAAATTATTGCTGACTAACACTTTGTGATATCAAAGCCAAAGTGGAGATGCTTGTCAACCTTATCTAGGGAGGGAAAACCCTATCTCCATGATGCACTATTATCTATATACATGTTTATTGATTAGTAATGGAACATCAGATGATTGGAAGTTAAATGAAGGATTTCACTCCTTATATGTACAGAATTTAAATAGAGACGAAGAACTAAAAGGCAAATTGCAATCTTTTATGTGTACTCTTACAAGGACTTGAAATGAGAACTGTAATTCAAATTTTCTCATTAATGTTTTATGAACTGAGGCTAGCTGCTTGTAAGTCTGTATTTTGGCATGGCACATTGTAGCAGAGATTTACTGTTTATAGATGACTTATATTTCCAAATGAAAAAGGATGCTTAGCTCAACATGTTTTCTTGTTGGTCAACTAAAGTAAATATTTTACTTCAAAGTTCACAGTGTTTTACAATAATTTAGCAGAGCTCTAGCATCAGGACCTTACCTACCTGAGCAAAGAGCTGGCTAATAAAATAAATTTCAGCTAAAAAAGGACAATTGCAATATCACAAGAAGAATGCCAAATACAGGTTCTTAATAGTAATATTCTTGGGCTTGTTATGTTAATTTCTATGGATGCCTATATCCCTTGCAAACGAAAATATGAAACATATTGGTTAAAATAACTACAGCCAACTTTTCATATTGGTTAAAATAACTACAGCCAACCTTAAGAGAGAAAGGAGTGCAGGCATATTTGGTTAAGAGAGTATATGTATTGAATACTCTTAATTTACTTGGGCTCACTGCCATTCATGGGAACATTCACTTTCAAACTTTCCTAAAAAAATTTAGCAGGTAAAAAGTGGCTTTGGAATACAATTAAAATTTGAATACACTCTATTGGTTTGAGTTTGACAATATCCAGATACATATATAGCAAAAATTTGCCAAAAATAGTTTGAGAGAAGGTGAAATGGAATTATAAAATCTTCGTTTCTAGTTGCCTCCCATGCGGCTTAAGATGCTCAAAATGGTTGAAAATAGCAGTACAATATGCCAAATAAAGCGCACTGTTTTTGTTTTTTTAAATTTCAAGACAGCTTTAAGAGCATGTAACAAAAAAGGGTACTCTATATTTTGTGAAGCAAATTTGTAAGAGGTTATAAGGAGGAAAACCAATTCGGAGACCAACATAATTTTTTTTTGTAAACTATAACCTTTAGTTATGGCATCCTGTATTTTGCTCATATTCTTCTTATACTGAAACTTCTTTTGAAATATTTTCTGTGTTACCAATTGAGGTCCCTCAGGAACACCTCAAGCAGCATTTTGCAGCATGTGCATAAGAGATTGCAGATGAGGAGACACCTATTGTAAGCATCTCAATTTTTATGAACTGTAAATTGAAACGTTAAAAACTTGGTCCGGATTAACATTACAGAAAATAACCACAATAAGTTTGCATCATCAACGACGTGTTGGACCTTATTGTGACGGATGTCAATAATTCTATGGTTAATTTGCAATTCAATGTATAAAATGTTCATTAGCATGAAGACAATTTTCTGAACAGATTTCAGGGTTAGATGAACATTTGTTTTTTTGCAACCATTTGAGATAACTTAATTCTCCGACCACTCAAGTCTGAGATTCACATTGCAGAAAAATATATATATGATTCACATTGCACAAAAAATATGTCTGAGATTTGCATTGATTCACATTGCAGAAAAATATATATATGATTCACATTGCACAAAAAATATGAAGTCTGAGATTCACATTGCAGAAAAATATATATATGATTCACATTGCACTATATATATATCAGAAAAGTCTGAAACTGACTTTGAGATTCACATTGCAGAAAAATAAAGTCCAAGATTCGCATGCAGAAAAATATATATATGATTCGCATTGCACAAATATATATATATATATATATGATGGTTCTCATGCTCAATACTGCCTCAACATAAGAATATATTTTCCCAACCTTTTTAGTAACAGCACTCTGCTTGGTGTTTTTTTGAGAAGCAACTCCTAATGCAAAGGTTAAAATATATGACTCGATAATGCATGGATGGTTTCTTTGATGTATCACAGGACACAATTTGTTAAATCTGAAGACATAGGCTTACAGTTCACTCTTTTCACATGATTGGCACTCCTTGACACTGAATTTCAGGGTATATTTCTCTACAGTGGATAGCTTGTATGTTGTGAATCTAGGATCTCATGTTTTGTGGTATGGGCTTTCTTTATTTAACAAGAGTTTGGGCTAGGACAAGGTCACCGAGAGATTGCACCAAAAATTGGCTGCTACTTGGGAAAATAAATAACACCTTATGCCCAAAGTGAACTTACGACACCTTGAAAAGCAACTTAGAAGTGGAATGGAGGAAGATGTAAGGCGGAACCTTCACCTTTTACATATTGAATCCAAGGAGATTCTCTCAGGTATACAATCTTCTCACGCCTATTTCCATAGCAATTGTAATTTCTAGCTTCATAAGAACAACAATGTCCTCCAACCATCGTTTCTCTGATGTGGATGAAGTCCTCGATATTCTACCGATTGCTTCTCAAATGAATCTGCATAGCAGCGTCAAAGAATGTATGGAATATCTAGCCAGCGCCCGCTGGAGTCCACAACAACTCGAAGTCAAACTTCGAGAAATGCTACCATCTTTGCAGATAGATATTTTACCCGATTTAGCAGCCAGACTGGGTATTGCGAATATTTGGATATAGTGGAACAGTCTTTAGCAATATAATTATATATTCATTTCATTTCCACTAATATAATATGACGTTGATTTCATTTGCACTCATATGCTACAGAACCTATTGTTGAAGTTAATTGTCATAGAACTTACTGTTGATGGTGTTGCTACAAAGTTCAGTCGGATTCCTAAACTCGTTCTACCACCGTTGCATGATGACTAAGTAAAGCAAGAGAACAGTTGTGTTTGGAGACCATTTCTGAGAATTTTAAAGTGCCGAGAGCTTTAGCAGTCCAATTTTTGGTCGTGTGGCTCTTTCATTGACACCTTATCTGAGAACTAAGGCCATGGAAGACTATTTTCAGAGAGTAATGTAAGTCCTAGACTGTACGGTCCAGCAAGGATTTGTTTGTTCTCATGTTCATCTCTTGTTGAAATGGTATTATGCCTTCTCACCGATGTGTACAAAAGGGATCAGGATTCTTCTCAAGGCAGTTTCGCATGGAGGATCATTTGAAAAAGAAAGGAAAGTCGCCCAAGCTGTCTCGATGCTACAACTCAATAAGATAAAGTCACGATGCTACAACTCAATCAGATAAAGTGTGAACACAGGTATGTTGAGATGAGTGCATAAAATATGCAAGATCTTTTGGTATCGTAAGAAACAACAATGAAAAGCTTCTGTCACAGATCCTACTCTTTGAATTTGTAACTACAGTCCATTCTAATCTACCTGAACATTTTGCTGTTAACCCGATGATCAAAAAGTTCCAACGGAGTCTAGCTTTGTTAAAGATTGACTAAATTTAAATAGGACTGGAGGTCCATGCCATTGAATTTTCACTCTGTACACTCCTTTAATTTGTTATGAGAGGATATGCAAGGTAATTTTAATAGTTAGACTGAATAGGCAGGTATCAGCAACAATTTCAATTTCTTGTTTGAAAGAAGACCTGATTCAGTACAAACACAACTCAACAACATCATTGCAATTACAATTTGATTCTCACTGCCACTTGATTCCATAAACTCTTAGCTTAATGCTACAGCTCATATTTTTCATGTAACCGGCATCTCCACTTTTAGCCTAAAACCAAGTCCATATAGGCTCAACCCCTTGCTGAACAATGTTTGTACGTATGCCAAGGATGAATGTTTGTTTGTGTAACAAGAAGTAAAAAACGACGCAGCCAAGGCACCATCTAATTAATAAGAATAGATACAAGCTTGCGCAATGTATACTTATCAGATCACCAAAATTATTGAAACATTTTGCACTGGGTGCACTTTGAAAACACGAGTTTACACTGACACTGAGAAGAAGACAAGATATTTGCATATCAAAATTATTCAAACATTTGCCAATAGGAACATCTAGGAAATATAAGTTTACTCCTGAAACTGAGAAGAAGACGAGATATTCACGCTCAATGCTAATCAGTAACAGTATTTTCAACCAGTCCGGTACCTTATTCGACACTATACCAAAGGGGCAAAAAGACTCAAATCAAGTCCAGCAATGAAAGAATCAAATATTGGTTGATTGAGCAATGTGATAGCTGTCGTACAGCCTATTCAGCCTCGCCAACAAGTATCCTATACCCAAGTATGCCACCTTATTCAACACTATACCAAAGGGGGAAAAGGAATCAAATCAAGTCCATCAATGAAAAAATCAAATATTTCTTCATTGAGCAATGTGATGGCTGTCGCACAGCCTAATCAGCCTCACCAACAAGTATCTTATACCCAAGTATGCCACATCTAAATGTTTCGAACAACATCCAAAGTACACAGGAAGTGCCATTTTTGCATCTACTAGGCTTTGCTTTGCAAGAAGGGAATGGACGCAATACTGCCTTTGATTTTGGAAACTGCAACGTAGATTTGTGGTGCCTGCCAAATATTATTGATGAGGCTGCACCAAAAGGATATCCTAAACTAACAAATCCCACACCTTGTGGAACTTGGTCAACAACGGAGCAGACACAACAATAACCCACCTGCAAAATAGATGCCCACAGATAAATGACAATACAATTATGAAAGTCTTACTCTAATGAGAATATATCATCAAATCTCAAAAAATGCAGTACCACATTTTGTAAAATGTATAAATGGATCAATTCTAAAATGAAACTGAAGATATAGAAAGCTTTGATAAGACCATAAATTGATAAATATTGTCCCAAATCTTACCAAGGTCTAGTAAATGATTGTGGATGGAAAAAAAATCCAATTTGCATCTCATGCACAATTTATAAGACGAAAAATGTCATAGCCCACCTGCAAAAGAAGCATGTCCCACAAAACATGCAGATAAATGATAATACAACAATGAAAGTTTAGTCTAAGGATAATATATCATCTAATTTCAAAAATCCATTACAACAATTCATAAAAAAATATAAATGGATCTGAAACAAAATTGAAGGTATTGGAAGCTTTGATAACACCATAAATTGATAAATATGGTCCCAAACCTTACTCCATTCCAACAATTCATAAAAAATATAAATGGATCTGAAATGAAATTGAAAGTATTGTAAGCTTTGATAACACCATAAATTGATAAATATGGTCACAAGCCTTACTGAGGGCTAGTAAATGATTGTGGGAGGAAAGAAAATCAGTTTGCACGATGCACATATGATGAGATAGAAAATATCATAACCCACCTGCAAAAGAAATATGTCCCTCAAAATATGCAGATAAAGGACAATTCAATTATGAAAGTCTACTCTCAGAGAAATATGTCATCAACTTCTAAAAGTGCATCACCGCATTTCATAAAAATTATAAATGGATCAGAAATGAAACTGAAGGTTTAGAAAACTTTGATAAGAACATAAACTGATAAATATGGTCCCAAATCTGACCAAAACCCAGTGAATGATTGTGGGTGGAAACAAAATTAGTTTGTACGTGATGCACATCTGATGGGATGGAAAATGTCCTCTACTTCTCTGTCAACAAAATAATGTTATAGAAAAAATAGCATGGAGAAAACTATAACTTTTGGACACTTATAGCTACAATAAACAAAATATGTCATACTTATAACTAGATTTTACTTGATAAAGCAAAACACATGACAGATGGTTACAGAAAGAAAAACAGGAAACTTACTTGTGTTTTAGTGAAAGGCGTATGATTAGCGACAACCAGGGAATGAATTTGTGCGCAGGGCCATCTAAAGATACCTCTGTCAATGTGAGTTTATTCCACAAACCAATAGGATCACAACTGCATGGATGTAGTTAGAGTACGCTAAGTGAAAAGAGTACAGGAGGAGCTTCACATGTGGGATATATGAACAAGGGTCACTTTTATAAGGAGTGACCCACAGTAGCATTTCAACTGCACACTGCTAATTACAACAAAACTTTTATAGGTTGTCTCAGCCTCTCATAGAGTCTGGGTATCCCATTTCCATACTTTAATTCCCCCCTCTCCATCACCAGTGAAAAGAAATCCACCAGATACAATCTGGAATACTCGCACCTCATTTCTCGAGAACAATCTACATCGTTCTTTAAACCTGAGACAAAACACATAAATGTTATTTTACCAAAAAACAAACAATATTAGCACATTCATGTAACTCCATAAATGAGCACATGAGCAATTTCCTAGTCCATGCAATACTTTTAAAACAGGGACAGAATGACCCTTAATAGCCCAAAGGCATTCCGAAGCCCAACTTGTTTTCATTCTAAGAACGACCAAAAATGATTTTCCATTTTCCAATATTTTAGTATAATGAACTCGAGAGCAGCTATACTTACGATGGCAAGTCGTAGAGGCGCACACTGTTATCATTGCAGGAACAAAGCAAGACAGGCTTGGATTGTTCATCACTCATTCAATGTAGTGCAAGAACACCCTGTCAGAAGCAAAACCAAAATAAATTAACAACACTTAATTCTGAGAAAAGAAACATAAGCCTTGCAATAGCTAAGTGACTTAGTAGGATTGTTTGACTCGATTCTTACAACCATACACAAAAACAAAATATCACTTATATGCAAGGCCCTACTACATTAAAAATAATAATGATAATAATAAAACAGACAAGTTCATGTTTTCTATTTATCAGAGATTCTCTTAAGTGCAGTTGATTTTCCAATAAAATACATTAAAATTTCCCCGCAACAATTGAAATAAAATTGAGATGGCCCATCAGATAAAATGTTGTGTCACGTCCAAAACTTACATGTTCTTCATTATGAGTGTAAGTCACTTCCAAGGCTCCACTTGATGTAGCGGCCCATACTTGCGTTGCAATTGATGAGTTAGAAACTCCAATGAAGTTTGTGCACCATTTTATTTGCCGAATGACACAAGGACATATGATGAAGCCTTCCTTACCTTCACTGTCTTGTCTAATGAGCACGACAAGAGATAGTCATCCCAACAGAGAAGAGACATTACAACCGACTTGTGATCCCTAAGGGTCTGTATACATTGAAAACTTTCCACATCGCAAACCTGTGAATTTGCTTACAACTGTCAAATATAAACTCATCTCGAATTGGGTACATAATTCATTTTCCAAAACTGCAGGTGCATGAAAAACATCAAAGCTTGCAAGGAAAGCAATGTTTATATGTGCTTCTATTAACCAGTTTAGCCCCCCAAAAAAAAGTAACTTATTGTGTAAAAAAATACAAATAAAGTAGTGGACGAGAAGCAAAGAAACATACCCTTATTGTGTGGTCCATGGAAGCAGAGTAGAGTTTCCTGCCCCTGAGACCAATGAGACAACACGCAGGGTATGCCCTGCGAGGGAAACTACAGGTTCAAAGGCATTGGCTGGAGAATTAAATTTCCATGCAAAAATAGTGCCATACTGTAAAACAGCAAGTCAACATAATCAGTGCGATTATATAACGCGAGAAAGTCACGACCATGTTATCGGAACCAAACTAGTGAACAAGAACCAGTTGAACCTAGATCATAACCTTTAAAAAACCAGACCAAAAAATTGGTCGACCAAACACACAAAACATTCAAATTTTAAAGAAAAACATATATATTCATGTGCATCCCATATGAATCCAAAGCATTTATATACAAACAAGAAAAACTTCTCATTTATATAGCATGTAAGGGTGCACATAACCAAAATAGCATTGAGTGCAATTCATCTCTGAAACAAAAACACATCAACAAATAGGTTCTAGCATTAAAAAATAAAATCATGCTACAACAAATACATACATATCATCATATTCATTGCCGCTGTCTAGATCTTTGTCAACAATATCACACTCTAAGCATTAAAGTAAGATAGAAAAAATATAGCATATGGAGTCAAGATTTTGTTTGAGCGATGGATACATTTTTTATAGGGTCATGAGAAAGGAGTTTGACAACCATCGGCACTAACATCAAGGTACATAGAGGGGGCTTGGTGATCTTGATTAAATATTAGTTCCATACCCTCGTACATGACAAAATCCAATGGAAACATTGCAATCCCACCAATCTTGAAATCCTGAAAAACTGTTAACTGTTAAGTCTACTAGATTTTGAGTGAGCTCTAAAAACTTGCGTTCTCCATATTAAATCCAATGAAGTTGGAACCACTCTCAAACATCCTCATTCATTTCATGATAATGTTAAAGATTTAAGTAACAATATGAAAATAAAAAATAAAAGAGAACAATACCATGAATTGTGGATAAGGATTCAAGAGCCACAGGTTTCAATATTACACCGCCCCACTCAAAAATTCTTGTATTTTTTTTTTTTTTTGGAGTCTCTTTGGTCAAATTGTACAAAATCAGTCGCTTCGGTAGCAAACTTGCCAGATCGATACCGAACTAGCCATTTCCGGTTCCAGACTAGTTCAACCCCCAACCTGATCGAAACCGATGGACAATTCGGTTCCACCAATTCTGATAACACTGGTCATGACCTAGATTTAGCTAATAAAAGAAAACACACTACAAATGTGACAACGCCCCCCACCCCAGTTATTTCCTTCATTGATTTTAAATAAGGTAAATATCCCCACCCACCTCAGTTATTTCCTTCATGGATTTTAAATAAGGTAAGTTTATGACAAAAAAAAAGAGGACCGGGTCATGGGACATATATTTCAAGGTCGAAGGGGAATTGTTGCTTGGAAGACTTGTGGTCGTCATGGACCAAAAGAGGCTGAAAGAAGGGATGCAAAGAAAAAAGAATCAAGTGGCACGAGATCATTGGCACACAAGACTCTAGGGAATGACAAGGCCAACAACCTTAAAGAATCTGAAACTAAACATTTACAGGGTAGTATATAATTGGTTGAAAAAATAAAAATATCTTGGGCCAGCAAGCTAAAACAAACCAATTAACCTCCCCTCATGACCTTGCATAATGCAATTTACCTACGTGAAGGAAAGGATTCAAGGAGGGGAGGGAATGGTTAGATTCTGGTAAGAGGGTGTTGGAACACCTAATCCTCCATGGGTAGGTGTGGAATGCGAAAAGTCACAATGGAGTCCAAGTGACCTTGGAATATGAAACCAAGAGTCACACCATTGTACTATAAATGTACATCTTTGCATAATGGAAAAAATGCGCTACACGCTTATCCTTCATTGTGTTGAGTTTCTTATTGTGTGTGTGTATTTATCTTTCTCATACACCATGTGTGTGCTTAACATGGTGTTTAACATGGTATCAGAGCTCAGGTTTTAGAGGTCCCCATTAAGCTTCTGAATAGTGTTGGCCTGTGTTACATGAGTGCAATCTCTACATCTATGTTTCATTATACTGTCCGCACAAAGAACGATTATGTTTCTCACAGTTGAATTGGTATGAAAGTTGGATTTCGTTGAATTGGTATGCCCTTATAACTCCCTTCTGAGAAAAAAAAAAGAAACGATTTTTGTAGTCTACCAAATTTCTGTCATCCTCAATCTTAGAGTGATTCTCGTTCCTTGCCACTGTTGTTAATAACAGTCTTTGCATTCAAGACTGACTGTGGCATATATGTGTATAATTGGTTGGAGAACGCCTCCGGAAACCGTGTGCAATGGTTGTGTTTTGACCATAGAAATGAATGTACGCCTGCAAAAATGAGTATAAATGTTGGATTTTATGCGTTGATACTCGTTGTTAGACTGTGCATATGATGGCCTTTGTGCGTTGAAACTTTTCGATAGTTAGTATTATGTGGGGAAGACCGAACGACTTCACCTTTGTGAACCGACTCTGCTACATTGAGCTGCATTAACCATTTTGTGCATGCTCTAGCGTGAAATTTCTGAGGGTGCCTATGCATATCAATGGAGTAGGAACGGCGTCCGCATTGCCATCATCCATCGCCGTATCATCGTCCATCAGATCATCTTCTTTCGGCTCGAAATCGACGGCGTCAACCTTCTATGCCTCTGCTTTGTAATATGAATTATATTCATATACACCAATTCAGTATGTGTTATTTGTTGTCGGTATACCACTCTCTGGTGCGTCTTATCCTCCCAGTGGTATTTCGGTTCTACAGCTCTCATCCCACCGCATTATAATGCATTTCTCATTCAAAATATCAGTTTCTCCATTATATATAGTGTTGCCTCTCTGTCATTTCAGATACCATTGTGCATATCCATTCACATACCCTCATAATAGTGCTTTGATCTTCCCTCGGCATCTCATCCATGGGCTCCCTCGCCATCTCTCCCATGCCAGCTCCTCCGCTTCACCTCTCACTCAACATTCCGGTTTCTCCTGTCAATACACTTGGCTCTCGACTCGCCCGTCCCAGTACTTTGAGGTGGAAGGAGTGACGTTCCAGAACATCTTTGTGCATGTTCCTGTGTTCTAGTTTCAAATCCTCTCATAGTTAGCATCTGTGGCGATTATTGGCCAGGTTGAGTTGGTAGGGTTGAAGATTATTGGTTGGGTTGAGTTCAGAGATTGCTGGTCGGCTCGAGTTGCAGAGAATTGGTTTTGTTCTTGGTTGTTTGGTTGTCTGAAAAGGAGAAAAGGTGGTGGTTACCAAAACCAACCAAGGCGCTGCAAGATCATCGGATTGACTGCTAAGAAGATCCATCACGGAGTACGCACCGAGTGCCTCGCCGAGGGTTAGGAGGAACCCGAGATCATTAAGTCAAAATAGCCGTGAGTGGATTCTAACTGTGGTTGAATTATCCAGAAGGAGTTTTGTTAATGTTGCATGTATTTTCTTTTAAATCCGAAGTCTATGAGTCAAAGTTTAGAAATCATGGTTTTATAACCATTACACCAAATAATGCTACCTATTATATGATATTTATTTAAAAAAAAGAAGAAGAAGAAGAAGAAGAAGAAGAGAAGAAGAGAGGAGATGGTATATGAAAAAAAGGGTCTTTGAAGTCATTTGTATTTGTTTGAAGGAAGATTGAATCACATTGTAAACGGGTGCATTTTCGGTTGAAGCCGACACCCTTTCATTTTTTGAGCCTAAGTTGTTAAAATGGCTAAAATCAATGAGGCATTGGTGTTGTTGAATAACCTCATTCATTCAAATGTTGATGACATGATAAAAATGAGCAAGGATGCTCTTTGTAACATTCAAACTTGTTTACAAGATGCACAAGAAAAGCTCGAGTTTTTGCAGTTGGAATCTCAGCTTCAGCAAGATGAACTTCAGCAAAAGAGTCACCATTCTGAACCTATTTCTGTTCAGAAGATTGTGAAGGACTCTCATCAGAAGAAAGAAGATAAAGTTGCAGTTGATCCACATTCACCTCCTTGTACTAGAACAGATTTACATGCAGATGCAGTAGCTCAGCCTGCACTTCTCAAGCCCATCATCAGACCTTGGGAAGAGCTTGTCCACAATAAGCACCGAACTGGTCTTGGATATGACAAGGATGTGTCCTTTCATATTCCAGACTACACCAAGCCCATCATATTTCAAAGTGTCAGATTCCTATATGACAGTTCACCTGCAGCTGTTTCAGATCCTGTTCCACTTCAACAACCACAACAGATTGAAAAATGCCAACACTGTGATCGAGTTGGCCACATGAAAGATCACTGTTTTGATCTTCATACATGCAAGCACTGTGGTCGACACACTCATTCTTCAGACATATGCTTCAAAAACAAGCCTCCTGCAAGAACCAAGATTCATCTTGGATGGATCGCTTTTTGGCAATGGGCATCAGCAGCCAAGAAGATGTTTACGACACATGTTAGAACTTGTTCAAGAATATTGAGCAAACTTGCAGTTGAGTTTCATGTCATCTCCTTGTCACTGACGAGCGAAAATAGTGAGATCGTAACCCAACTTCGACGTCAGATCAAACGAGCCTGAGCCACAATCTCTCATTCCATGTTCAGAGTTGTAGCCAGCAGTTCAAGCGAGCCTGAGCCACAATTCGTCATTCCAGATTTAGAGATGTAGCCAGAGACATGGATGCCCATGAGCATGCCTTCGGTTGGTGGATAACCTTAAACCATCATATTTGGTTGGTGGATAACCTAAAACCACCACAGGTAGTAGACCTCCCTTCTTTTAGGTCGAAGGTATCCCTTTCATATATGAGGAACACTTCGTCTAGCAGAAGCCTTGACTTCTTGCCGACTTTTAGTTGATTCAAAAGTAACCCGAGCATTCCAGAGTTGTTGATAATCCTAAAACCATCACAGGTAGTAGACCTCCCTTCTTTCAGGTTGAAGGTCTCCCTTTTTTATGAGGGAAAATTCCTCTAGCATAAGCTTTCAGCTTCTTGCCAGTTTTGGAAGAGTTTTTCCGAGAACTGCAACAAGTATTGCGTTCCAGTGTTGGTGGTCATCCTTAAACCACCCTCTTTTTTCCAACATTTCAGAGAGTTGATTCAGCCCAAGTGCTATCATGCATACTTTGCAGATTTGTATTACAACTCTCTTCTTGGACTCACACATACCCCTTCGGATTAAGGATGTTGGAACACCTAATCCTCCATGGGTAGGTGTGGAATGCGAAAAGTCACAATGGAGTCCAAGTGACCTTGGAATATGAAACCAAGAGTCACACCATTGTACTATAAATGTAAATCTTTGTATAATGGAAAAAATGCGGTACACGCTTATCCTTCATTGTGTTGAGTTTCTTATTGTGTGTGTGTATTTATCTTTCTCATACACCATGTGTGTGCTTAACATGGTGTTTAACAGAGGGATGTCCCGAGGATATTTTTTTTGGGGGGGAGATGGATTTGATAACACACAGAGATACATGGGCTTAAGGGAGCAAAAAAACCCGGTGAATGAAGTCCAAGAATACCAGGTAATAAGACTTCTAAAAAATACGCGAGAAGTAAGGGATGAACAAAATCCAAGGGTATTGATGGCAGGAGATGATGAAAGTGTGCGGGACGTAAAGGCGGGGAGGATAGATTTGCTTGACTTGGAAATCACAACAACAGGTGAGTTCGAACTATTCGAATTCATCCTTGATATTTACTCAGTGTATTAAAATTAGAGGTTGTTTGGTGATACGAAACCCTATATGGGCATTGTTTTCTTTGCTTCTTATATACATGGATGATGCATTTCCTCTACTCCTTGTGCATTAATTGATTCTTCAATCAATGAGTTATCACATGTTTTAGTATGTTATTGTTTTCCTAGTGATTATTTTTCTTGACGACGGAGAGGTAGCGACCATTCGATTGGTTGGCTACTTGCTAATAGGCAAATTGTGAGACTATCAAAGGGATAATTCTCTTACTCCATAACACCACAACTAACTTTGTAATCTTCTTTTCTTCCATTAAGCATAGTTATTGTTTGGATATCTAGTGTTCTTAAGCTGTAGTGAGGGTGGAGGATCATACTGCGGACTCCCTTGAAATCTAATGGGTGGAGGTCTACAGCTGGTTTCCCTTGTTCAATAATTAAAATTGGTGTCCTCACGGATTCCCAATACGGCGTGGAGGTACTACAATTGCAAAATTTAGTGGTTGATGAGTATGGGTGGAGGAGGATTTCCTTTGGAATCTCGGTATAAGCCACATAAATAGGCGAGGGTGGAGGTGGAAAAGCACTTTTGGAATCCCTAGTTTTGACCTAAGCTAGGGGGTGGCCATTTCTCTATGGGAAAGCTGTCGAAAGGACGAGGAGGAGAATTAGGGACCTTATGCTTATACCAATCTACACATTATTGTAAATGCTTTCCTAGTGGGTACGGTGAGGGAGTGGGTGGTAGCTTATGTGCCTTGGTTGTAACCTACGTTGCACGGGTTCCCGCGACCCGAGGGTAGGGTTCTCGAACCCGTGCCGAGTTACCATCCCCAAGTACCCGAGTGCTTAACGAGTTCTTCTCAAAAGCACCTAAACAACCCGATTCTTCATGGAAGAACCGAGACTTCCCACACAAAATTAGGGTTCTTTTTCTTGATTTGGGGATGGAGAACCCCAAAAAGCAGGGTTCTTCGACGATGGGTTTCGTTAAATTTTTATTTTATTTTATTAAATTTGACTATTACTAACCGCTATTAATATTAAAAATTTAATATTTTTTTTATTAAAATTAAAATTAAATATGACTCGATTATTCTTATTGCGATTTTTTTTGTGTTAAAACTTACCCACTTAGACTCACAACCCACAACAATCGTTACCTCACCTCCTTTGCACAACAACATACGCACAACAACTCACCCTCGACTGACATAGTAGCAACCTCACCCACTTATTAAGTGAGCAACTTGAATTCATTAATAGAGATGAAGGAGGAACTTGACAAATTCATGAAATCGGAGAAGGGAATGAAAGAATACAAAATCTCGAGAAGCGGAAAGTCGCACACATTTCTAGTAAGTGTAGTTGCGAAGTTATAGGTGCAACTAAAAGTGGGTTCAACATGGAAAATTTTTGTTGAACGAGATAGTGTTTACTAACAACCAATACCCCATATGCTTAGGTATTCCCAAAAGAAAAGAAGGCACAATATTAATGCACCCAAATACCAAGGAAATTTGTTGATTCAAGATTAGACTACTGGATACATGCACGAGGGAACAAGTCAAAAGGGTGTGTTTAATTCATCTTCCTTCTATATCTAAATAAAGTGTTATAAGTGAAAATAATTGCTAACACCGTAGTCTTTAAAATTGATGAAATTGTAGATGCTCATGTTCGATTGAAACTTGATTCTAAGCGCATGGGAAAAGTCCCTGCAAAGGGAAGTTTTCATAATGTTGTCATTTGTTACTTGTATAGTAGCTTCACTTGGATGGCATTACCATGATGCAAGTATCATCTTCTGATGGGTATGTTGTGACAAAGACATTCTTATTATGATTGTAGTGTTTTTGATAGTAATTTTCTATACCATTAGGGCATACATTGTTGTTAGTAGTGATAGTGGGAACTCATATAATCATTGCACATCATTCAATCTATCTTAAATTTAATCTATTAAGGAATTTTGAAATTTCAATGTATTATCAATTTTAATTTATCCGAAGAGTCAAAACTGATATGATATATCATTATGTGAATGTTGAATGTTCAATGATGTGCATGTTTAAATCTTTGAAGTTTAAACTTTAATTTTTAAATAAAAAAAATATTTTATTTTTCTTGTTTTATACAAATTCACACACACACACACACACACATATATAGTATATACCCCCCGAGCAACCCACGCACCTTGTTTCAAAAAGTGTCGTCCCCGTCCACGATCCCCACACTCGCACCTGCGATTTCCTGGCAACATAGGTTTTAACATAATATAATTTTGTTTTTGGGCAATTTTCGGCCTATAATTCTCTTTCATTTGCTCAAGTAACATGTGTTCCTTTTAAAGATTGTGCAACTATTAATTTTCCTATATACAATGAAGGGAAATTAATCATACATGCATGCATGATTTCGTGCACTAAAATGCTAAATCATCTCATGAAATCACAAGAAATAATATCACATGATTAGCTCAACTTATTCAACAAGAAAGAAATACCTTCCATGTGGACAAAATTGGCATCCAACTATAAGGTATGTACATCGTATGTCCAAGGAGGCTATTAATTGAAGCCATATGTAGGCATGGATTATACTTGTATATGTAAATTTTTGTAGATGTCCTATGCTTCATGCAATTTTACTTTATAACAGACAATCACATAAATAGTTAAGTAAAATGTTGATAGAACATACTAGTGGATCTATAGAAGACAAACCGGAAACGGGAGAATGTGTTGGTGCATTACAGTGATCGACAGGGATGCTTCAACCAGACAAAAGTCTTCTTGGTCGGCCAACCCCAGAATGTGTCACAACGAGTCCTCAAATCAATCATTCGATCAACTCAAAGTCAACCCTATAAAAGTCAACGTAGTCTAGAAAAAGTCAACGCAGGCAGCAACAATAAAATCAACACGGCTTCAACTTCGGTCAACCTTTTGACCTCGATTTTTGTGCCAACGAGTACGGTCTTCAAAAATCGAACTCTCCACAAAATTTCAGCCAATTCGGACCATGCGTTGACCAAAGTCACTATCACTGGTCAAACTTGCCCATGAACCCTAGTCTGCAGAAAATTTGCTGTGGGTAAATTTGAATCCTTTAGCTACGATAGATTTCGTCCTTCTTCTCACGTGGGAGACTCGATTCTCAAATGCTTGTAGATAATCGAGAGAAGAAGATGTGTGTTGAGATGAGGTGAAATGCTCTCCAACATTGATCGTATTTATATCCATTATTGAGGTGTGAGACACATCTATCGGTGTAAAACCTTAAGGCCAACTCGCACTTAAATTTATTATAAATAATAAATTCAAAATAAATGTTCTAGCTCATCGGATTAAAATCAATTTTATATCGATTTTACACCTCTCAGAAAAGAGGAATCCAATACAAATATTGGAATCTTCATCCAGCATCACAAGATGGAGTTTGGACCTACTTGTCCAAACTTAACGATATATCTCAAATATGAGCTGAAAGCGCAACGGGACAATGTTGTATGTTCAAGTATGGGTATGTGATATTCAATTTTGTTGTACATCTAGGATCCTTTCTCAGGATGACTTGATCCTCTTTCGGCCTCCTCGCTTTAAGGACCTATAGAGACAAATTGATGCCCTAGCCAATTTTTTTAACTTACGGTAATTGACGGGTCATACCCGGTAAAACCAAGGTTATGATCTTAAACATGTCGAAGATCCCCTGACTTATCTTCTTTTCTAAGCTTATTAATTAGGTGAGTAAAGCCTGGAATAATTAGTGAATTAATGCATTCTCTGTACTCAATACGGGGATGAAAAAGACGCTAAAAACCTCAAAACTTTGGTTTGATATAGTCGCTCATAAATTCCACCCAACTCTATTGCATAACATTCAATTGCGGCTAAGTCTCAAAATATTTAAAATGAGAATTTCCCCTAGAAAACTTCAATTTTTCTGCAAATTAAGTAGTGTTGTCGTGCCTTCGGGGCATGTACTATTGAAAGGAGATCCAAATCATGTGTGACACGGGCAAGGGGCATTGAATAAATTGACACTAGTCAAGCCGGGAGGTAAAGGGTTCAATCACTTGATGACAAGAGGCCAAGAGGCAATCATTCCCAAAATAACCACATGATTTTGTGCCCACTACCAAAAATAAATTATCTTCAATATTTTGATACAACCAAGATACACGACTAATAGGACAAAAAGTAAAGAATACCAATTATATTTACAAAAGGTGCATCTGTTATGAATTGATCCAATTAATTGGATTTCTCCAAATTATATCAAACTACCTCTTCCAAAGTTCTATCTCTTTTTTTTACCTACTTGGCCTCGCGGATGGCCGAGGGCCAAGAAAAGCAAAAAAAATCACATTTTGTATGCTAAAAGAAACACGCTACCAAAGTTGTCGCTGCATCCCTTCTAATCATTAGACAATTTTATTTTATAGAATTCGAAATCTATTTCCCACATTTTCCTACCTTCATTTCTCTTCCTTCTCATGAGTGAAAAGACTTTATACACGGCATAAATATGGCACAAGTAGTCCCCCTCTACCCGCCTTCCATTGAACCACATCGAGCGACTCGGGACCGGCACGGCGACACCTTCGAGCATCCTTTGTCTAGATCCCCCTCGCAATCCACTCTCCACTCGGATACCTATCATAGTAGTCGTAAAATCGTCCCAACAACGGAAAAAGAACCTCCTTTATTATCGTGAGATCGCGTCAAGAGGGGCTTACTAGAGAGTTGCGTCACTCTCCGTACTACTAGGTGTTCGAATTCGTAGAGATATAGACTCGAGCTCTTTGTGTGTGTTACATCAAAATAAGGACGGGTAAAGGTCAACTCGGTTTCTCGATGAGACAATGGATACTGCGATTTAATCCATCCTAGGGATCAAACCTAAGGAAAAAAGTAGTACCGGTGGGTCGGGATAACGAAGTATACTCCAATTCCATGGCCTTTGGGAGAAGCAATAATTACATATGTAATAAATACACGGACACTGGATATTAGTTATCGAAGTGATATGATGGAAAGGACCTGGAAGACACTGGATATAGCGAAGTGATATGATGGAAAGGACCCGGAGGACCCTGGATATAGCGAAGTGATTAGTCTGCATGGGTAAGTTAGTACGCTAAGATGGTCTTTTTCACTTTAGGGATGAAAAGTGGTCGGTTGTGGGCCTCGAGTCTCTCCAACGCGTCGTGACATTCCCGGATTTAATTGTACTTCATTGGTTTGCTTTGATTGTCGGGAATTGCCGCTCAGTCCCTTTCAGGGATTACGGTCGGGATTGGGGTTGGCTCCCTGCCCCTCATGGGGTCCAACTCTGGATTCATGCTTGCTGCCCGACCCATCACCGAGAAGGATGGGAGGGGACCCTAGTGCCGAGGGGATGCGGAGGGAGACGGAGATGCGTTGACCTCCTCCCTCTTGCCCATTATATATATATATATATATATATATACACACTAAAGGGTGCCTCCATAGGTTGAACGACCCACACAAGAGACAACAGACATGAAGAAAAACATTAGGTCCACTTAAGACTAGGTCACCAAACTTCAGATAGTGGTGCCTGGCACTGGAAGAAATTCAAGATATCAAAATAGTACATGATGTCTCAGATGTATTTGAAGTATGTTCCAGCCTTGGACATGTTCCAATCTGGTGGCATATAATCTAACGATGACTTAAAATAACCTTGCCTCTTGGAAACCGATTTCATACCAATCAAGATCATAGTGAACACGTTTCGTAACATGACAGGTGCTTCTGATTAGGTTTCAACACTCTTCAGTCTTTTTAGTCCATATTGTTTCCTCACTTTTGTTTGATGTTCAAACTTCAAAGCTCTTCCTTTTGTTCAATTTTTATGTATGTTCAAAATCAGTACCAAGACATGTTAAATTGCACAATATATTTTAGTTTGCTATTGGTTACAGAGTCCAAGTGTTTTAAATATTTTCTCTTCGAGAAAACATGGTAAACCTAGATAAACATCAACGAATAGATTTTGCCACAGGCAATAATTGGAATCATGAACTGAAATTAACAAAGAAATAATACTGATGGAGGCATAAGCTAGAAGGAAATAGAGATGATGGAGAAGACAACTATACTGTGTGATTTGTTTTCACTTTCTTGATGAAGGCAAAGTTTCTCCCAAACGATCATAGTTTTCCTTAAATAATTCCATGTTCCTTCTACATGAACGTATAATAGATACATGATTGTATGCCCTTACAAAAATCCTCTTCTTGTAACATTAAATGATTGCACGCTATTTTGTTCGTTGTGCAAGCTTTTTAATTTGGCTATGAAATTCCAATCAAGTTGGAGTAAAAAATAAGATACCCTTTGCATGGAAAGGATAGCATGAGAATGGTAATAATAATAATCTCACTATTGATAGTTTACATTGAGGCCTTAAATTTCTAAGTTCAAGATCTAGATGTCAAAATATTGTATAGGTGTTTCCGAGTAAGGGAAAAAAGACAAAGACGATTAAAAGTAACAAACTTGCCTCGCTGAAAATTGTACATCGATATATCCAAAATGGCTTAAATTTCTGAGTTCAAAATCTAGGTGACAAAATATTGTATAGTTGTTGTCCAGTCAGGGAAAAGACAACATGATAGAACGATTGCCTTGCTAAAAAATGTACATTGATATATCCAATTCTAGCTAACAGAAAGTCTTAAATTTATGAGTTAAAAATCTAGGTGTCGTAATAGTATGAAAAAATGGTTGCCTTGCTGAAATTGTACATTGAACTCTGGGTCCAATTTTGGTTCAAACACTGAATCTGTTGGTCCAAACATTAATGTTTCCACTACCTTGTGACCTCCGTAGTAGAAACCATGCAAATCCACCAATTTATCCTCATCACTATCAAAGTTAAAAAAATAAGGTAAGGTTTACGAATGAAAGAGGACCTTGTTGTATGCAACTCATTGAGTTTGATTCTATCGTAGATTTTAGTTGTTTTTATCCTTGCGCAGTTCTTGAATTGCCTAAGATGATTTGACATGGTAGACTAGTGAAGGGGCAATTTTCCTTTAGCTGTTAAGTTTCAGATTAACAAGAACTTCTTCGTGAAGACTTTACAAAGCTCTTTTATGAGAAGATATACATTATGGTTCAACAGAACTTAAGCATGCAACCTAATCTATTGGGGGTTAGCCTAAATGTCACTTTAGCCTTCCTTGGAGTAGGCTTGTAGATTGCACCAACATATTGGTGGGTATTTAATGGAAAATTAAGCTTTGAGGTCTCTATTCTTGCCAGGCTAGCACACCGAGAATAGATTGGCCAGTACATGGGCCTCATCCACTCCACAATTGTAAAAACCAGGCATAATAATGAAATAAGCCTTGAGGGGATGTGTTACAGAGGGATAGGTCAAGGATTGGGTTTGAGCTGAAGGATGTCCTTCTAATCATTATGGTTACAATAATATATACAAATAATTTACTTTCAGTATACAACAGAAGATGCTACATCTGCTAGTTTTATAAATAAATGGTGACATCCACACGTGGTTGTCTGTCATTATCAGTTGGCATTTGTCAGTAAACAATGTCAAAATTCAGATTCCTTTGGCCACTGTATTTTTGTAGAGGATTCAAATATCATTGCCCATGTCAGGATATGTGGTGGTGTCAAGAAGTCTCATGAGTCAGGGATTGTCAGGTCAAATGGTGTAGTTTGTACATATGAAGGAAATTATCTTTTTGGCATTATGTATTTAGAAAAATAAAAATAAAAACCGGAAAACCACAAGAGAGTCAAGTAAGTCAAGTAACCGAGTGACCATCTCTGGTTAGATCAGGGGGTTTGTCACAACAAATCTGACTACATAAGCCAAGGCAGTTTAGGAGACTCACTTCTGTTCCAGCAAAAAGCATTTGCATTTGATTAACGACACAAAGGGCATGAACTTGTCCCCTGGGGCCATCTAAAGATTGGTCCGTGGACGTGAGAGTATTCCAAGCCTGAGATATAAATCCATCAATTGTGTTAGCAACCTGAAGAAAATCACTTGGACAAAATCAATTCTAATATTAAGGTTAATCTCCTTAAATTACCTTCACAGCATTAGGAACGCCAACAAAAAGCCAAGGACCTTCACTAAGGAGGCATCCAACTTCGGTGACGCCATGTAAAGGAATATCTGTACCCTGTTTAAGAAAGAACATGGTAAGCTTCGATGAAGATACTAATAGACAACAGATAGAAGAGTTAAGTGTAAATAAAAGCTCAGAGTACCTGGCCTGTATGGCAGTCCCAGACCATAAGCTTGTTGTCTTGTCCAGCAGAACAGAGTTTGGCAGCAGCACCTAAATGAGAAGGGAAAGCAATCCCTCGAATAGGCTGCGGGAAGGAAGTAAATCAAATGGATATGGAAAGAAGATAAGCAAACCAAGAAACAAAGCACATAAAATAAAGAAACCAAACCAGCAGCGGGAAGAAAGCAAATCAAAGAAGATAAGCAAAGCAAACCAAGAAACAAAGCACATAAAATAAAGAAACCTGCAGCGGGAAGAAAGCAAATCAAATGGATATGATATTAAAAAAAAAAAAAAAAAAACAGAGCACATAAAATAAGAAAACCAAGAAGGAACAGGCAAAAACCAAAACAAGCAAAGAATATGCAGAGCAAATAAAGAAACCGATAAGCTACCTACCTTGTTACCGTGCCCGACGAGCTTTGTCAAGAAAGTGACATCGGAGCCTCCAACACTGTGCGAATGTAGGTATTTGCAGTCATCTCTTTTGTACTTGCAATTCCCTGCGAGCCAGTAACTGCAGGCTTTCTGAACCTTTTGCCGTATCTGACCTCTCCCCCGTCTATCCCTCTCTGCTTCGTTTTTCTTTGAAGTTCCAACGTCATTTTTGCAGGTGTGGCTTCGGCTAAGCTTTTGCACGTGTGGTTTGTGTGAGATGAATTGCGTGCCCGCTCCCATGGCTGCCAGGTAGAGAGATGAAACTTGGGTGCTTCTTCCCGCTGGATCGTTCGTTCACCAAATATCATTCAAACTCTCGCGCGCTGTTCTGTGTGTAAATGTCATCACTCTTTAAATCCATTTCTCGTACCACCGACCAAAACTCATTTCTTACGTTTAGTTTTAGTGCAGTTTTGGTTTGGGTTTAGTTTAGTTTTAATTTAATTTAGTTAAGTTAAATTAAATTAAGTTTAGTTTAGTTTAAGTTTAGCTTTATTTTCATTTTATTAAGCTTTAGTTTTAGGATTAATATTGAAATTTTTTAGGTTCAAGTTTAATGTTGTCATTTTTTAGGTTTTTCTTTTTCTATTCTCTTTTCATCTTATTTTATTACTAGAATTAAAAAATGAATGTTTTTCATCTTATTATATTTTTGGAATTAAAAAATGCATGCATTTTTCTAGGTTTTATTGTTTTTTATTTTATTTTTGGTTATATGTAATTAATAAATTATGCTTTAATTTATCTATTAATAATTATTAGTTGGATTGTGGAGATTTAACCTCAACATAATATTCTAGAATATTTTTAATAATATACACAAATCAATTGAAAAATCATTCTATCATCCATCCATCCATTATATTGTGTGAGTGGAGTCGATTTCATAAATTTCAATTTTCCAATTAGAATGTGTGAGTGCAATAAAATTTCATTTGTTGTAATTGACTCGTGCCTAATCAATGCTTTGTAATTTGCCTTGGATTTAACATTTCATTGCTACTGCAAACAAAAATTATGGTAACATCTACCTTGTGAATTAGTAACTGCTACCATTTTTCACCATGGTTATGATTTTGGTGGATATGCTTAGTATGAATTTGTAGGTAGGGCGTCCGTGTGAGTTTCTTTGTTTACATCATTGGGGCATTTAAGAAGAATTTGAAACTATGTCTAAGGACCTTCACCTAATCTCTTTTGATGAAGAAAAATAGGCTTGGTCCATGTTGTTCCACCTTATGAGGGCCAATGAATTTGAGCATGATCGAGAATCATAACTTCATGCTTGGAAATATTTGTTCAAAATAGGGGATAGGACTATTATGGTCTTTTATAAGGCCTTGGAAATCAAAATCACTAGAGAGAAGATGTTTGCCCCTAATAGAAAGAGTGGGAGAGTGATTTAAAAAGTGACGATTAAGAAAGAATCAAAAGCACGAGAGAGGTCCACGAGGTCTTGGATAGACGATGATCGGGTGCTCTGTAAAGGCACTCTTTGATGTGAAGTCACCGGTTCAATTCCCCGCCCCGATCAGGGTGATATGTATTGGACATGATGATGAAGATGTAGTCCTACCCAACTTACAAAAAAAAAAAAAATATGCACGAGAGAGAAGATGTATGCTCCTAGGAGAAAGAATGAGAGGGTGAATTAAAGAGGGGTGATTAAGAAATAATTTATTGATCATTACAAATTGTTTTTTTGGTCGCAATTTCTTATATTCAGTGAGAAGTAGTGATGCAACATTTTAAGATGAGGTTTGGGAGAAGGTTATGGAGGAGAAAAGGTGTGTTCATGACCATGCATTTTTCTTTATATTGGTTGATTGCTTTATGCATGAAATGAAATCGATGATTATTGATAACAAAGCCTAAGGGATTTACAAATTCCCATTATGCTCCCACAAAGCAACATGGAACTTGGTTGGGCCATACTTAGGTCTATCAACTACTAAGAGCTTAATAACTTGTGGGTGGCCTGCACTTTAGTATCACCTCAAATTCATCCCTGAGGCTAGGAAACCTAACTTGATACCATGCCATACAACAGTCACTTCGATTAGTACATCACGAAAAATTTGGGCCCGGGCATAAAGTTTGCATTATGAAGCATATACTACCTAATATATGTAGAAATTATATGCACTAAGCATGCATATGTCCTTGATTCACCTGATTTCACACTATTTAACTTCATGCAAAACACTGAATCCTTCCACTATAATTCTTGCGGAAATTTAATCAACAATTGCAAAACACATGAAGCAATAAAAACACACATAATACAGTCGTTTAACGAGAAAGCCTGAAGCTGAAAACCCCAACTATATATTATGCAACATGGAGATCATGTAACAATCTCATACAAAGCTTAGTACATCAAGCTCTCAATACAATACAATCGTCACACATTAACAAGATGAAATCTGCAAATCCATGCACTGATTTCTGCCCTCCTGATAGCCTGCCTCCACTACACAATCCAAGCTGATTACAAAGACCAATTCGATGTAATCCCACTCTCATTGACTGCGTGATTATCATTGGCAACTCCAATGTATATGTAGATGCAATTCATGCATCGCTATGGTCACAATAGATAGTCTATCTTGCCCTTTCACCTATCTCTTCATTGGGTCTCCACTGAAACTGACATGCACTGTAGTTAACTGTTGTATTGTTCAGCTGATTAATGAGTTATTATTTAGTGAATTAATTAACTAATTAATTCACTCCACTCTCACTAGTGTATCAATCAGTTAGACTAGATACAACTAGCTCAACTGAGTCTAATTGAGTTAAACTGAATACAACTCCACCAAACTCTGTCACATGAGTTCTAACTGAAGTCCTCCATGCAATAGCTCCTAAGAAACCTCAGAATTGCGTAGTTCCCTTTTTCAACATGTGCAACATCTCTGTGCACCGAACTGAAGTGCTCCAAGAGAATAAGTTGCTGTTTAGAGTCTGATTATTATTAAGAGCTAATAATAATCGACATGCATCTATTTTTAGATCATCGATCTATAAATAGACTTCGCCCAATCTTCTAAAAATAGAATCTCATCTATTTTTCACATTTGACCGACCATCTACAAATAGCCTCCTGCAACTTATAGAATATGCTCACCATGTCTAAAAATAGACATACACCTAAATATAGCTTGTGTGGGCCCCGCCTAGTTTAGGTGATTATTTTCCAACTAAGATCAAGGATGATGTTTCAGGATGCCTCCTTCATTGTTCCTTGTTGCAAACTTCAACACTCCCTCTCAACAGGAAAAGAATGTCTTTGCATGCGACATGCAACTCCATGCATTCGCCCTGCAACCTTTGCAAGTGCCCCGCAACTCCATGCATCTGCTCTGCAACTCTTGCTGCAACACTGCCAAAACTGAAAAGGCTCCAAACAACTCAATCAGTCTATTGCATCTGTCATCAAAGTCTTCGATGTCTTCTTAATTACTGCACATGTCTTCAGGAACCACTGCGCTATTGAACTCTGCACCCATGCACTCTGCACTTGCTGTCAACTCTGAACCGCGCTCCAGTATCCGACACTGTCACTTTGATCTCACTGCATCAATCTAATTGATCATGCTACTGCTGCTCTTTGGGCTCCCGTAGCCGGGTTCAATTAATGAGATCCGCACCATCTCAATGAATTCCCGCCCATAAATCTCCTCATGGGATTACTCATGCATGTCACCCCACCTCATACCTGGTGGTATAGCTGCATGCACTCCCTCTGCCCGTCTGGCATGAAATTTCTCTGCATGAGTGGTCTCTTCCACTCCATGATCCTCTTGTGGCTGCTCCACATCCCGAGGTTCACTTTCACCTGCATGCAAAACTTGCTCCCTCTCAAGCTTCAGTTGCATGTCTTTCTCCCGCTTCCCAATAGTAGGAAGCTCCGTAGAAATCCCATCTACATCAAATCTATAAAGATTCTTCTGCATCTCCAGTTGTGGCTGCTCCACAACCTTCCGAGACTGCTTCTCACGCTGCATGTTGAGAGGCTCCCTCTCAACCACCAAGTCACTAACCTTTGCTTTGCTCCTCAAAGCTTTGCATGCATCTTGTACCTCAGTGCATGTAGATTCTTGGCTCGCGCACATTGCAATTGTCTTGCCGTCGCAAAATTTTCTAACAAAAGAGCTGATTTTAAATCGACGATATCTTTCTCATCTGAACTCCGATTTGACCGATTTTTTTTTTCAATTTGGGCATTTTTTCGCAAGGAATCCAAATATTCTATTTGTTTCTAAAAATATTTCACCAAATATTTCAGATATTCTCTGCAAACTCGCGCGCCCAAAAATTCCTTCTCTCATTCCATGTAGAAAATCTATAACACAGCTCCGATACCATGTAGAAATTATATGCACTAAGCATGCATATGTCCTTGATTCACCTGATCTCACACTATTTAACTTCATGCGAAACACTGAATCCTTCCACTGTAATTCTTGCGGAAATTTAATCAACAATTGCAAAACACATGAAGCAATGAAAACACACATAATACAGTCGTTTAACGGGAAAGCCTGAAGTTGAAAACCCCAACTATATATTATGCAACATGGAGATCATGTAACAATCTCATACAAAACTTAGTACATCAAGCTCTCAGTACAATACAATCGTCACACACTAACAAGATGAAATCTGCAAATCCATGCACTGATTTCTGCCCTCCTGATAGCCTGCCTCCACTACACAATCCAAGCTGATTACAAAGACCAATTCGATGTAATCCCACTCTCATCGACTGCGTGATTCTCATTGGCAACTCCAATGTATATGTAGATGCAATTCATGCATCGCTATGGTCACAATATATAGTCTATCTTGCCCTTTCACCTATCTCTTCATTGGGTCTCCACTGAAACTGACATGCACTGTAGTTAACTGTTGTATTGTTCAATTGATTAATGAGTTATTATTTAGTGAATTAATTAACTAATTAATTCACTCCACTCTCACTAGTGTATCAATTAGTTAGACTAGATACAACTAGCTCAACTGAGTCTAACCGAGTTAAACTGAATACAACTCCACCAACTACTTCTCCAACTCCACCAAACTCTGTCACTTGAGTTCTAACTGAGTCCTCCATGCATTAGCTCCAGTAAACCCTTAGGAATTGCGTAATTCCTTCTTTCAGCTGATGTGCGACATCTGTGCACTGAACTGAAGTGCTCCAAGAGAATAAGTTGTTGTTTAGAGTCTGATTATTATTAAGAGCTAATAATAATCAACATGCATATATTTTTAGATCAGCGATCTCTAAATAGGCTTCGCCCAATCTTCTAAAAATAGAATCTCATCTATTTTTCACATTTGACCAACCATCTACAAATAGCCTCCTGCAACTTATAGAATATGCTCACCATGTCTAAAAATAGACATACACCTAAAAATAGCCTGTGTGGGCCCCACCTAGTTTAGGTGATTATTTTCCAACTAGGATCAAGGATGATGTTTCAGGATGCCTCCTTCACTGTTTCTTGTTGCAAACCTTCAACAATATCTGTGTTGTAGAGCATAAAATGCCTTATACAAGGTAGATACATCCTAGATAATCTTATTGTTATGTAAATACGGAATGGGCTTGCGTTATTGGACTTTATTCTATTTTTATAAGATATGTTTTGAGAAGGCCTATGACTAACAGTGGCCATTGAAGGTCGTATTTATGAAATCCTTGGGGTTTGGCCCCTCTTTCATTAGAACAATTGATGCATTGTTTGTTGATGCCTTTGCTTGCTTTTCCATTAACATGAGGTTAATCTCGTGAAGACGTGTCATGGGTTTTGGCAACGATGTGTGAATATGTGATGAAATTAAGTTCATAGTCGAGACATCGTATACTCTATCGACATATACTTGAATTCAACGCCAACCCTTGGTCAAAACAAACTTGTGATGAGAGTTTAAGGCCCAAATTATCTAACTCCAACTTCTCTTCATAGATTTTGGGGTTTTCAAATCTTGCATGCACCACGATTCTCCAATCCATAGAGGGTTTTGTTTCCTTCATGGAGAAACATCTACGTTGTTTCTATGAGCTTATGACTATGACTCTTCAATTGTTTATTTAGTGTTACTTCGTTTTGCTCAAGGAATACTATTTTGGTTTTTTGTTTCTAGATGGTATCTATGTTCAATCAGGGTGTATGGGATCTTTTCCCTACAATGATACGAAAGTCTGGATATCTTGTTGTACAATCACCCAATGCTCATTGTGATTTTTTCCCACTGTACTATATTGTTTATATTACATTAATGAAATATAATAGCTTACGGATAAGAAAAAAAAAATGACTGGATGCTCTCTGTATATAGCTATTCACACATTGCACACGTGGCCCCTTTATCTTGTTGACCACTATTACATATAAATGTACACATCCCATGTACATTTAACCCCATATATCCTCCCCGTGTTTCATATCATATTCATATAACCCCATATATGTTCCCCTTGAGGTCATGCCATATACTATCCTTCAAAAAGCTTTGTCCTCGACGCTTTGCAACTCAAGGTTTTGCATGCGATGAAGCCATGTAATATGGTTTTCTTATTTTCCTTCTTTATTCTTTCCAAAAAATTCACCCCGCCAAAATTTGGAACCCCCTAATTTTTCCCCTTAAATCTTCATTGATGTCCCATACAACCTAACATCCCCCACTAATCCAACCAATTAAAATGGGCATTTTGAGAAAATTAGAAATCCCATTAGATTCAAAATAGTGTTTGGAAAATTAAAGACGGGTTCACTCGTTTTAATATGCATATTTCAAATTGTTTCGAGGTATGATAAACATACCATGCCAAAACACCATATATTATAGCAAATTCATAAGTCATCCTTGTGTTGATAGAAAATTCTAAAATATTCTAGAAGTCTCGTGAACATGACCGAAGTCCATTGATTGACTTTGCTCGTGTCCACGAGATTTTCGGAATGTTCCAAAGTCTAAAATCGAGATACACTCATGCAAATTCCTAATTGATTAACCCATGCAAGTTTCCAAGTTTGCACAGTAAAATGGTACACGATTTATTCCAAAATATCTTCAAACAATCACAAACAAAATAATGCAAGTCCCCGGAATGTGGAAAATCTGTAACTATGCAACTATTTCAAATTATAGAGTAACATCACAAAAGGCAGTGTTATAAGTAGTCATGTAACCACAATGTACCCAAATACATTGAATACCATAGCCATGTTGAGCCAGTGACTAAAAACACCTAAAGCAAGATGATAAATGCACAAAAGACCGGGACAAAATGATAGGAAAACAAGTTCATATGGAAATCGTCCATATATGGACACGAGGATTAAGGGATACTTTCATCACCACTAGAATGTGTAATTTGCAGCTATGTTACGTTGACACACACTATGAATTATTAATGAGTTGTCTATTTTGAAGGTATACATATAGGGACATTAACACACTGTTTCTACAAGTAGGCGCGAAATCCATTTGGTATGATAAGAATTATAAAAAAACATGATAATTCTACTTTAAAGGTATAAGTAACAAAAAACTTTTATCTTGCCGATTTTTGTCAGTAAGGAAAATAGTCAATACACTTCTTAAGTAAGTTGAACAAGAATACCTTTTGGATCTCTAATTGTGATTGATGGATAGAACCAATGGTTTTATGAGTATAAAAGCTTTGCAAACCTGTGTAGCGGAATTTAGAGTAGCTTTATTTATGAAACATTTATTTTCTATATATATATATATATATAACAAATATAATGGACCAAATATCCAAATAAGCATGAAAAAATGCCCAAATTAGAAATATGTGCTTGAGTCAAGTGAAATAACAGGTCAATTAGAAGTCTCTTTGAGGGGGAAACCTCTTTTTACAATATATTAAATCCACAAGATAAGATGCATGTTCAAATGAGTTTCCTTGATGTATATTTATAGGATAATGCACGGGTACACTTGCAAAAATAATAGCATTCTAACATCCCAAGACCTAGGGGCTTAACATTCCCTGCCCATTCAAACAAGCATCGACCTTTTAATTTCCTCTTTTTTTATTTTTCTTTTTCAATCCTTTCCCCGTTCTCCTCAAATGTGGGAGCATCCATTGAGACATTTCGTAACATCCTTCTTACACAATAAGGGATGCAAGCGGGAACACTCCATGCTAAAGTAGATGACACCCTTAATTCACGGGAATCGCATTCCAAGACTTCCAAATTTACTCTTGTACCAAGGGAAACTATTGGATGCTCTACGGTATAAAATATATTCCCCAATCATAACATCCTTTTTCTTGCAATGAAAGGATGGATGGAGCACAAAAACAATGTCTACATTGACACAAGCATAAGGAAATGTTCAAGAACAACATAAACATAAAATCCTCTGCCTATCAACACTATCTCTGCCCGATTGGTCCAAGAGAAGAAATGAACAAGTTCCTCAATGTTGCAGTAAATATAAATTGAACCAAGGGAACGTGAGCAAACGATGAAGGAATTGAAAGTGTGAAAGGCATATTGCAAGTTCTATTTCTTAAGCTCTAGACTCGTGAGAAGGCGATAGTCAAAACCAAGCCACTTGAATAACATCCTAGATATGCGACGATCCTACGAAGTGATTCTTTAATATTAGTTTTAGCCTTCTCCTCTCATATCCACCACATGATACCCATGGCAATTTTAATCGTCTTATGCCAAATGCAGGTTTGCTTGTTTTATCTAGGAAAATGGCAAGACGTAAACTAATCACATTCAAACTAGAAGGTGGCAAGTTTAAAGAGAATATGAAAAATGTTATGAGATAATTAAAAAAGAAATTTTATTGTTATGCTTCTCTATTTGGTTTCCTTGTTCATTGGTTGAAGCTTGTAGATAAAATATAATACCGACATACATCCATCTTAATGCCAAATGAAGTATGTTTGGTTTCTCTTTCTATGGTTGCATCTACAAGGTATCAAGGGTTCGACATACATGTTTACATATTGAAGGAAAACATTGAATTCACCAATCTTTAGTGACCTGCAAGACCAACTATATACCTAACAGTAGGCATTACATGATTTTACAATGCGAGGAGTAGTGTTAACTACTTTTGAGTTGAACACGCTCGTAATATTTATTTTGACGAGAAAGATCCATTGAGTGCCAAGAGATATCGAATATGTCTCATTTGATTAAAAGGAAATTAAAAAGAAAATGTTTTGCATCCATTGAATCTAAAGTCATTTTTACCTAGGAAATTGGCAAAATGTGAAAAATTATTATGTAAATAGAGGAATGCCACAAAAATACAAGAAGATGACAAGTTCTAAGAAATGGATATGCATTGAAATATTCGAGATGAAATTAGGAAAATCCCTCATGGCCC
This sequence comes from Pinus albicaulis, assembly GCA_034641835.2. Taxonomy (NCBI): domain Eukaryota; kingdom Viridiplantae; phylum Streptophyta; class Pinopsida; order Pinales; family Pinaceae; genus Pinus; species Pinus albicaulis. Next base: position 26,517 of record JAXQQM020092954.1, on the reverse strand, counting down.
TTATAGCAGGAAAATCCCTCGCCACTCTTTCCAAATGGATATTCTATCATTCAATGCTTCAGGGTTAGGGAGTGCCCATAAATTGTTAGCCCTCAAAAGATTGGTTGCTTCTCCCAATCTAACGTCATTCTCGTTCAGGAAATAATGTGCTTCGAAGACAAAGCAAGGTATTATCCCTAGAGATGTTCTTAAAGCACTGGTCTTTAAGTCATTTGGACGATGACGATCATTCTAGAGGCCTCATATCAAGACGAAGCCCTTACTACTCTGCAATTTCTTCCTCTCTTTTACCTTTTGCAATTCTAATGAAATTGAAATTTAAAGATCTCAATTATTATATTTCATTTTTAAATGTATATGGGCCCTATATTGATTGCACCTTAACGGAGAATATGGTCCTGGCAAGTGCCTTCTCATATCTTGATACAATTTTGGGTGGTGACTAAACGTCACTACTTCTTCTCGGAAAGTTTGGGGTCCAAAACCATGTCAGGATCCCCATAGTGCTTTCTTTTGGGATTTTCTTTCTTGTTACAATTTAATTGAAATCAAGTTTATGGAGTTGATGCCAACATAGAGTAATGGGCGATCCGATGGTGGTAAGGTAGCCAAGCATGTCGATCGATTCCTCATCTCCGAGGAGCTATGGAACTTTGGCTCTGCCCATAAATCTTTGGTTGAATATGAGGTACATTTGACGACAAGCCCATACTAGTTCATATCAGTCATCGGGGTAATAGCAATTCTTGTACTCTTTGTTACAATCCCACATGGATACGCGAGGAGCACTATCACACACTTATTCATTGTATGTGTTGTTACCATCCCACATGAATACGAGAGGAGGACTATCACACACGTATTCACTCTACGTGGACACACTTGACTCCTCAGGAGGATTCATGATATATGGCACAATTCATGGAAAACCTTCATACCCTTAAAATGGTTTCTTGTGCTTGGGCCACGTTCATCAAGCCAAAGTGTTCAACCACCAAGAGGAGGTCGAAGTGGAGCTCTCAAATATTCACTATACTCTTGATTTTGGCCCAATCTCTTCGACGTCTCCATAGGAGCTTCACTCTATTGAAGGAAGAAGACATACCCTAATTCAGCTGGAAGAATATCATCGACTTCTTAAGAGTTGCACAACCTGGCTTGAATTGGGTGAGAACAATACCAAGTTCTTTCATCGGTTCAAAAACTCTCATAAGAAAAGGAATACCAAGTGAGAGATAAAATCAGAGGATGGTTCCACAACACTCCTTCAAGGATAAAGTAGAGGCAGGTGCTCAATACTTCCATTCACTTTTTCAAACATCTCCAGTATGCCCAATTCTAGACATTCTATAGGTGATTTCTCTTTTCCCCTCATCCATTAATGAGAATATGGATGCCTCTTTGACTTAGGAAGTAACATAATCATAGATTCTTGCTACCATGTGTTCTATGCAAAACTAAAAAGTCTTAGATAGGATGGGTTTCTGGTGGAATTCTATTTGGGATTCCATGATTTATTGAATTATGATCTACTCAAGGTCGTTAAGGAAACTAACGAACAAGCCAAGGTATTGGGCTCAATAAATGCATGGATTGAAGACACTTTTGAGGGTCCTAAACAATGGTGGTGGAAATTCATATTGAAACTCAATGCTCCTGTAAAATCCAAAATATCAACCTAGTTAGCAATCAACAACAAACTACTCACCTGGGAAGTACTCTCCTATCGTGGACGGCAAGTTCAAACTGATATACGTTATGCAAATCTCAACCAGAGTATGCACTTCACCTTTTCGTCAAATGTTCCTTTGTATTTCAGGTATAAACTTTGATCCACTCATAATTCCCTCCTAAAGCTCATTGGATTTCCCCTTCTCTTAAAGGCAACATTAGACAAGGGATCCTAGACAAATCAGCGCAATCTTTGACTAGTTTGCATTGCATTGCATTCTAATAGATAGTATTTGGTGTGCTCGTAATTCTACACTATTCCAAAACAAAGAGAATTCTTTTGATATGTGTGCCACTAGAATCATTTCATTTGCAAAGGAATTCAAGTCTGATCAGTAAACTACCTCTCAGCGTGCTCCACAAATTCAATAGCTTGACCATGATATCCCTTGGGGATATTTCGATGGGACAAGTCAAGGAGGTCCTCCTCACTACAGTGTTGGTGTTGTCATTTATTTTAATCAAACACGTTTTCTATACAACACATACTTTCCCGATAGAGGCTCCAACAATAATGTTGAATCTATTGGGATTTATCTTCTTCTTGAAATAACAAACATGAAAAACATTTATAAAGTTTTGGTTCTCGATGTTCCCCCGTGTCGGTCATCGACCGCTTTACAGCTAGTGTCATTATTCAAAATACAAGGTTTGATCACATTCAACAAGATATTAAACATTTAGGATCCACTTTTGAGTGGATTACTTCCAACCATATTATGTGAGAACTAAACGTGGAAGCATATGCCCTCTCCAAAGAAGCGCTGGAGCTTCCTCCGGGTACATTTGGGATGTATGAATACAACATTGGGAAAAAAATCAGAGCTAGGGTGATTTAGTTGTAACCCCTCCACTCAAGTTCCCTTCCTTTCTTTCCTTTCGCTGTTTTTTTTTTGTACATGTCCCCCATCTTTGACAAAGTTTTCAGAGGATGTAAAGAAGACACGAGTTAGAAAAAAATAGGTTGTAAAGAAGATACGAGATAGAAAAAAATAGGTTGTAAAGAAGACACGATATAGAAAAATATAGGATCTAAAGGAAAAGGATATTTTTTAAAAATAGGAATACAGGGGGGAGGATGGATCTTCTTAGCTAGTCCTCCGAGGACAGAAGATTTAATGGACTGAAATGTATATATTATTCTATATATGAATAAATAAATTTTTCTGCCTTTGAAAAAAATATTAATTTGTTAAAATTAACTTTATATTAAATTTGTTGTAGTTACATATGTGTGGTCGACCATTGGAAATATTTGTCAATCATAGTTTAAAGATATTAATCACAATTAATTAAAATCGCCCATTATCAACATATACAATCTAAAAACAACTTAACCTTAAAACATAACTTAAACATATTAATCATAATTAACTAAAACCAACCATTATCAACATATATAAACTAAAAATAATATAACCATAAACTAAACAATTTACACATTATAATAAGGTCTACCTTATTAATGAAGTATATTTCGTATTAAAATAAAGTATTATATATATATATATATATATATATACACACACACACACACACCTCACATTAGTAGTACACGATAATAATGTATATTTCTCAAGTTCTTTCGATGCAAGTCATCTATGTTTATCTTTGTGATGATGTATTTCAAATAAAAAATTACCCTTTGAGAGATGTAGGGGGAATTATATGTGGTTATGTACAACCCATTGTCTTGTATGTCGAAACCAACCGTTGAAATATGTGTAATTCCTCTTGAATCCGCTCTCCTATATATAAATTGGCATTTTCCAACAGTTGTTGAATCTCAGACATATTGAAGACATCCATATAGCATAATGACATACTACAAATAGTCTAAAACATGATCAACCTAAGACAATGAAATGAATAGTCTTGTGGAGTTGACATATATATTTATATAATTATCGACCTCAGTGCCAATGTAGAATACCTATTTTTATAAAATAATTATAATACAATCCACCTTATACCAATAAAAAAAATTCTTGAATTATAAATAATTGAATTGAATGGCTCACATTCAAATAACCCAATTTAGAAAGAAAGTTAAGCAAGCAAACCTTTATTATTATAAAATTTTCGTATAGATAATACTTATGGTTTTTTTGGGGTTTATTTTGAATGCGAATTTATAATGTTCTATAAATATTTAGTGCAACCATATCCGTAATGATACTTTCTACATTCCATTAATAATAGTTTAATTGTTTTTGAAAGACAATTTTGGTCATATGCTTTGGTTTTAGCACAAGTATTCTCTTATATTTTTTTTTTATCATTTCTTCGTTGGGATACCAACTACAAATTTATACAATAAAAAGGTTGCGCATAAAGTGTTGTTTTCAACATTTAAAATCACAAAAATAACAATGAAATGACAAAACCCTAACCATAACAATTCATTTGGTGCAAATTCATCTTTGTGCAATCTAAATACTAAATTCAATATTTATTTATTTATTTTTTCAAAAGGAAAAAACACACCATCTTTATATTAATAAAACCGAAGATGGTTATAGATGCGTGAATCTAGAATCACAAATTCCTGAGAACATCACAGAGAGCGGAAGCGCAAAAGAGCAGAAAGATCGATATGGACAAGGGATTACATCAGAAATATACTTAGGCAAAAAGTTTCCAAAAAATAGCTAACATAAAAAATCCCAAAACATCTGCTATAGCAGAAAAGAAAACAAAGGCAAATAGTAGATCCTAAACAACATGGCAATTGTGTCAAAACATAACTAGCTCCACGTCTGAAATATGCTGATGAAGAAACAGAGCAAACATAGCCGACTAACAACATGAGACAGAGAGCGGCAAAAAGGAACAACCGCATCAAACAAGAACGCTAAGAATCATAGACAAGAAACACATGTAAAAAACGGAGCAAAAAGGATTACCATATTCCTTAATCCAAATTTGAATTGTGATTATATCATTTGCAAACTTGAATTTAGTTAATACTAAATTAAACACAATTCAAGTTGAATTTAGTTAATACTAAATGAAAGGCAATTCAAATCGAATTTAGTTAATACTATATTCAAATTTGCAAATGATATAAACACAATTCAAATTTGGGTTCAAAAATATAGTAATTCATAAATAGAATTCATTGATGTAAACCCAACCGTCCTCATTCTAAAATATAAATAGTACTAAGCAAAATAGTAGATATTTAAGTATGAAACAATAAATTGGAATTGCTCAAATGTCAAGACTTGATCTAGTGCCATCAATCTCTCAAAAGCTAAAACTGAAAATTCACAATGGACAATGAAACAAAATAAGCACCGAGGAGGCCATTGGCTACTCCTCTACATCCATGTACTTCCTTTAACTTGAACTTTGCATGTGAACGCACGAGTTAAAGATCGATTTTAGTCTTTAGAAGGTTTTTGGCTTGTTTATTTTAAGGGCTATAAGCAAACAATTATGGTGGGGGCTCAGCGAAAGCATATAAGAACCCACTTTTGGGAAATGCACTCCACACATTGCAGAAATGTTTCCTTGCGTGTTTCCCCATGTTTCCCAAAAACTAGGAACAGAGAAATGCTTTGGGACAGTTTCAATATATAATGACATATGTATGCCAAATCGATAAGTTTGCATCATTAACGAGGTGCTGGACCTTACTGTGACGGATGGCAATAATTCTATGATTAATTTGCAATTCAATATATAAAATGTTCATTGGCACGAAGACAATTTTCTGAACAGATTACAGGGATTAGATGAACATTTGTTTTTTTGCAACCATTTGAGATACCTTACTTCTCCAACAACTCAAGTCTGAGATTCACATTGCAGAAAATTTAATTATATATATATGAATGATGGTTCTCATGCTCAATACTGCCTGAACCTTATTATGACGGATGACTATAATTCTATAGTTAATTTGCAATTTAATGTATAAAATATTCATTGACATGAAAATAATTTTCCGGATAGATTTCAAGGATTAGATGAACATTTGTTTTTCTTGCAACCATTTGAGATACCTTACTTCTCCAACCTGATTGACATTGCAGAAATATCGATAAGTTTGCATCATTAAAGAGGTGCTGGACCTTACTGTGACGGATGGCAATAATTCTATGATTAATTTGCAATTCAATATATAAAATGTTCGTTAGCATGTAGACAATTTTCTGAACAGATTACAGGGATTAGATGAACATTTGTTTTTTTGCAACCATTTGAGATACCTTACTTCTCCAACAACTCAAGTCTGAGATTCACATTGCAGAAAATTTAATTATATATATATATATGAATGATGGTTCTCATGCTCAATACTGCCTGAACCTTATTATGAGGGATGACAATAATTCTATGGTTAATTTGCAATTTAATGTATAAAATATTCATTAACATGAAAAATAATTTTCTGGACAGATTTCAAGGATTAGATGAACATTTGTTTTTTTTGCAACCATTTGAGATACCTTACTTCTCCAGCCTGATTGACATTGCAAAAATATATATGATTCGCATTGCACAAATATATATATAACATTGCAGTAACATTGTTGAGGCTCGGAACAGTGTTTGGGTGAATTACATCAGTTAGAAGAGCTCGTGCTGTGTCACAAAGAACTTAGGACAGCAACAGAGCACTGCCATACCAACTTTCACGTCTCTCTAAACTTTGGCATAAATGGCGTACATATATAAGATTGTTTGCACCACGTTTCTGGATGAGATATCTCGGTAAAGAAAAGCGGAAGTTCACAAATCTTATCTAAAGCCCAAACAGAGATTAAGTGAAGTGGTAAGGGGTTATAGCTCGGGCCTATACAAATATTTTGTGACCCTCGGACCTGGTGGATACAATTTGTGGCTCGAACCTTCTACACCTGTGCATTAGTCCTGTAGGCTTGGTATAATCTCAGTGCGGAGATAAACACCTCGGACCAGCCTCATAATTTGTGCTTAAACTGTGTAGAGTTGAATTGTGGACAGTCATTCGGTTCGGTTGGAATTTGTAACTACAGTCCATTCTAGTCTGCCTGAACATTTTTATCTAATGTGAACTGCGGTTAGCCCGATGATCAAAATGTTCCAACGGAGTCTAGCTTTGTTTAAGATTGGCTAAATTTAAAAAGGACTGGAGGTCAATGCCATTGAACGTTCATTCTGTACACTCCTTTAATTTGTTATGAGAGGGGATATGTAAGGTAATTTTAATAGTTAGACTGAATAGCCAGGTATCAGCAACAATTTCAATTTCTTGTTTGGAAGAAGACCTGATTCAGTACAAACACAATTCAACAACATCATTGCAATTACAATTTAGTTCTCACTGCCACTTGATTCCATAAACTCTCAGCTTGATGCTACAGCTCATATTTTTCATGTAACCGGCATCCCCAATTTTAGCCTAAAACCAAGGCCATATAGGCTCGACCCCTTGCTGAACCATATTTGTACGCATGCCAAGGATGAATGTTTGTTTGTGTAATAACAAGTGAAAATCGACGCAGCCTAGGCACCATCTAATTAATGAGAATAGATATAAGCTTGCACAATGTATGAATACTGTGATCACCACAAAATTATTGAAACATTTTGCACTGGGTGTATTTTGAGAAATTCATTGCTTACACTTGACACTGAGAAGTTAGCTGAAGGGATATTTGCATACCAAAATTATTCAACCATTTCCCACTAGGAACATTTAGGAAATATAAGTTTACTCTTCAAACTGGGAAGAAGATGAGATATTCAAACTCAATGCTAATCAGTAACAGTATTTTCAACCTATCCCGTACCTTATTCGACACTATACCAAAGGGGCGAAAAGAATCAAATCAAGTCCAACAATGAAAGAATCAAATATTGCTTGGTTGAGCAATGTGATAACTGTCGCACAGCCTAATCAGCCTCACCAACAAGTATCTTATACCCAGGCATGCCACATCTAAATGTTTCAACATCATCCAAAGTACACAGGAAGTGCCATTTTTGCATCTACTAGTCTTTGCTTTGCAAGAAGGGAATGGCTGCAATACTGCCTTTGATTTTGGACACTGCAAAGTAGATTTGTGGTGCCTGCCAAATATTATTGATGAGGCTGCACCAAAAGGATATCCTAAACTAACAAATCCCACAACTTGTGGAACTTGGTCAACAACGGAGCAGACCCAGCAATAACCCACCTGCAAAATAAATGCCCGTGGATAAATGACAATACAATTATGAAAGTCTTACTCTAATGAGAATATATAATCAAATCTCAAAAAAAAAGGCAGTACCACATTCGTAAAAAGCATAAATGGATCAATTCTGAAATGACACTGAAGGTATAGAAAGCTTTGATAAGACCATAAATTGATAAATATCGCTCCAAAGCTTACCAAGGGCCAGTAAATGATTGTGGATGGAAAAATAATCCAGTTTGCACTCATGCACATTTTATAAGACAGAAAATGTCATAGCCCACCTGCAAAAGAAACATGTCCCTCAAAACATGCAGATAAATGACAATACAACAATGAAACTCCACTCTCACGAGAATATATCATCTAATTCCAAAAATCCATTACACCAATTCATAGAAAAATATAAATGGATCTGAAATGAAATTGAAGGTATTGGAAGCTTTGATAACACCATAATTTGATAAATATGGTCCCAAACCTTAGCGAGGGCTAGTAAATGATTGTGGGAGGAAAGAAAATCAGTTTGCACGATGCACATATGATGAGATGTAAAACATCATAACCCGCCTGCAAAAGAAATATGTCCCTCAAAATATTCAGATAAATGACAACACAATTATGAAAGTCTACTCTCGGAGAAATATGTCATCAACTTCTAAAAGTGCATCGCCACATTTCATAAAAAGTATAAATGGATCTGAAATGAAACTGAAGGTATAGAAAACTTTGATAAGACCATAAACTGATAAATATGGTCCCAAATCTTACCAAAAGCCAGGAAATGATTGCGGGTGGAAACAAAATTAGTTTGTATGTGATGCACATCTTGATGAGATGGAAAATGTCCTCCACTTCTCTGTCAACAAATAATGTTATAGAAAAATTAAAATGGAGAAAACTATAACTTTTGGACAGTTATAGCTACAGTGAACAGAAGATGCCATACTTGTAACTAGATTTTACTTAATAAAGCAGAACACATGACACAGATGATTACAGAAAGAAAAGCAGGAGACTTACTTGTGTTTCAGTGAAAGGCATATGATTAGCGGCAAAACCAGGGAATGAATTTGTGCCCAGGGCCATCTAAAGATACCTCTGTCAAAGTGAGTTCATTCCACAGACCAATAGGATCACAACTGCGTGGATGTAGTTACAGTATGCCGAGTGAAAAGAGTACAGGAGGAGCTTCAAATTTGGGATATATGAACAAGGGTCACTTTTATAATGAGTGACCTACAATAGCATTTCAACTGGAGACTGTTCATTACAACAAAACTTTTATAGGTTGTCTCAGCCTCTCATACAGTCCGGGTATCCCATTTCCATACTTTAAGTTCCCCCTCTCCATCACCAGTGAAAAACAATCCACCAGATCCAATCTGGAATACTCGCACCTCATTTCTCGAGAACAGTCTACATCGTTCTTTAAACCTGAGACAAAACACGTAAATGTTATTTTACCAAAAAACAAACAATATTAGCACACTCATGTAATTCCATAAATGAGCACAAGAACGATTTCCTAGTCCATGAATTACTTTTAAAACGAGGACAAAATGTCCCTTAAATAGCCCAAAGGCATTCCGAAGCCCAACTTGTTTTCATTCTAAGAATGACCAAAAATGATTTTCCATTTTCCAATATTTTACTATCATGAACTCGAGAGCAGCTATACTTACGATGGCAAGTCGTAGAGGCGCACACTGTTATCGTTGCAGGAACAAAGCAAGACAGGCTTGGATTGTTCATCATTCATTCCACATAGTGCAAGAACGCCCTGTCAGAAGCAAAACCAAAATAAATTAACTCCACTTAGTTCTGAGAAAACAAACATAAGCCTTGCAATATCTAGTGACTTAATAGGATTGTTTGACTCGATTCTTACAACCGTACACAAAAAACAAAATATCACTTATATGCAAGGTCCTACTGCATTAAAATAATAATGATAATAATAAATCAGACAAGTTCAAATTTGCTAAATATCATAGATTCTTTGAAGTAAGTGTAGTTGATTTTCCAATAAAATCCATTAAAATTTCCCCGCAACAATTGAAATAAAATTGAGATGGTTCGTCAGATAAAATGTTGTGTCACGTCCAAAACTTACATGTTCTTCATTACGAGTGTAAGTCACTTCCAAGGCTCCACTTGATGTAGCGGCCCATACCTGCATTGCATTTGACGAGTTAGAAAATCCAATGAAGTTTGTGCACCATTTTATTTGCCGAATGACACAAGGACATATGATGAAGCCTTCCTTACCTTCACCGTGTTGTCTAATGAGCACGACAAGAGATAGTTATCCCAACAGAGAAGAGACATTACAACTGACTTGTGATCCCTCAGGGTTTGTATACATTGAAAACTTTCCACATCCCAAACCTGTGAATTTGCTTACAAGTGTCAAATATAAACTCATATGGAATTGGGTACAAAATTCATTTTCTAAAACTGCACGTTCATGAAAAGCATCAAAGCTTGCAAGGAAAGCAATGTTTGTTTGTGCTTCTATTAACTAGTTCACCCCAACAACAACAAAAAAGGATCTTATTGTGTAAACAAATACAAATAAAAGTAGGGGACAAGAAGCAAAGAAACATACCCTTATTGTGTGGTCCACGGAAGCAGAGTAGAGTCTGCCTGCCCCTGAGACCAATGAGACAACAGGCAAGGTATGCCCTGCGAGGGAAACTACAGGTTCAAAGGCATTGGCCGGAGAATTAAATTTCCATGCAAAAATAGTGCCATCCTGTAAAACGGTAAGTCAACATAATCAGCGCGGTTATATAATGTGATAAAGTCACGACTAATGTTATTGGAACCAAACTAGTGAACAGAGAACCAATTGAAACCGGACATGAACCAGTAAAAAACCGGACCAAAAAATTGGTCGAACAAAAACACAAAACATTCAAATTTAAAAGAAAAACATATATGCTCATGTGCATCTCATATGAATCCAAAGCATTTATACACAAACAAGCAAAACTTCTCATTTCTATAGCATGTTTATACACAAACAAGAAAAACTTCTCATTTATATAGCATGTTTATACACAAACAAGCAAAACTTCGCATTTATATAGCATGTAAGGGTGTACATAACCAAATAGCATCGAGTGCAATTCATCTCTGAAAAGAAAATACAACAACAAATAGGCTCTAGCATTAAAAAATAAAATCATGCTACAACAAATACATACATATCATCATAATCATTGCCTCCGTTGGGATCTTTGTCATCAATATCACACTCTAAGCATTAAAATAATATAGAAAAAATGTAGCATGTCGAGCCATGATTTTGTTTGAGTGATGGGTACATTTTCTATAGGATCATGAGAAAGGAGTTTGACAACCAACGCCACTAACATCGGGCTACATAGAGGGGGCTTCGTGATCTTGATTAAATATTAGTTCCATACCCTTGTACATGAAAAAATCGAATGGAAACATTGCAATCCCCCCAATATTTAAATCCTGAAAAACTCTTAAGTCTACTAGATTTTGAATGAGCTCTAAAAATTTGCTTTCCACAAATCAAATCCAATGAAGTTGGAACTACTCTCAAACATCCTCAGTCATTTCATGATAATGTTAAAATTTAAGTAAAAGGATGAAAATAAAAATATAAAGGAGGACAATACCATGAATTGGATAAGGATTCAAGAGCCATAGGCTTGAATATTACACTGCCCCACTCAAAAATTCTTGTCTTTCTTTTTTAAAATTACATTTGGAATGTCTTTGGTCAAATTGTATAGAATCAGTCACTTCGGTTGGAAAATTGCCAGTTCGATACCGAACCGGCCATTTCTTGTTCCCGACCTTGGACCAGACTAGTTCGACCCCCAACCCGATCAGAACGCCCCCCCTGCCCCAATTACTTCATTGATTTTAAATAAGGTAAATATCCCCTCCCACATCGGTTATTTCTTTCATGGATTTTAAATAAGGTAAGTATTTGACGAGAAAAAAAGAGAGGATTGGGTCATGGGACATATATTCCAAGGTCGAAGGGGGATTGTTGCTTGGAGGAGTTGTGGTCGTCATGGACCAAAAGAGGTTGAAAGGAGGGATGCAAAGAGAAAAGAATCACGTGGCAGGGGATCATTGGCCAGCAAGACTCTAGGGAGTGACAAGGCCAACAACCTTAAAGAATCCGAAACTAAACATTTACTGGGTGGTATATAATTGGTTGAAAAAAATATATATCTTAGGCCAGCAAGCCAAAACAAACCGATTAACCTCCCCTCATTATCTGGCATAACGCAATTTACCTACGTGAAGGGAGGTATTCAAGGAGGGGAGGAAGCAGTTACATTTTGGTAAGAGGGGATGTCCCAGGGATATGTTTTGGGGGGGGAGATGGATTTGATAACACAAAGAGATGCAAGGGCTTAAGGGAGGAAAGAATTGGTTTTTTGGAGAAAGGAAATGGGACTCGTGAGATTACCAAGCAAAGAACGTCTTCACCCACGCGCTGAGTTATAACTCAAAACTGAACCCGGTGAATGAAGTCCAAAAATACCAAGTCATGAGACTTTTGAAAAATAAGAGAGAAGTAAGGGATGAACAAAATGCAACGGTATTGATGGCAGGAGATAAGGAAAGCGTGCAAGAAATAAAGGCAGGAGGATAGATTTGCTTGACTTGGAAATCGCAACAACAGAGGTGAGTTCGCACTATTCGAATTCATCCTTGATATTTACCAGTCTATTAAAATTAGAGGGCGTTTTGACTGGTACCGGAAACCCTTCCTGGGCATCGTTTTCTTTGATGCTTATATAAATGGACGATGCATTTCCTCTACTCCTTGTGCGTTAATTGATTCTTCAATCAATTAGTTATCACATATTTTAGTATCTTATTGTTTTGCTGGTGATTATTTTTCTCAGCCATTCCATTGGATGGTTACTGCTAATAGGCAAAATGTGAGAATGTGGGGGATAATTCTCTTACTCCATAACACTACAATTGACTTTGGAACCTTCTCGTCTTCCATTAAGGATACTCATTGTTTGGATATCTAGGGTTCTTAATCGTATTGAGGGTGGAGGATCATACTCTGGAGTCCCTTGACATCTAATGGGTGGAGGTCTACACTAGTTTCCCTTGCCTCTCGATTCCTAATATAAAGTGGAGGTACTACAATCGCAAAATTTAGTGGTTGATGGGTGGAGGAGGATTTCCTCTGGAATCCCTGTATAAGCCACATAAATAGGCAGGGTGGAGGTGGAAAAGCACTTTTGGAATCCATGGTTTGGTCCCAAGCTAGGGGGTGGCCACTACTATATGGGAAAAAAGGACGGGAGGAGGAGTAGGGACCTTATGCTTATACCAATCTAGACATTATTGTAAATGCTTTCCTACTAGGTAGAGTAAGGGAGTGGGTGGTAGCTTATGCGCATTGGCTGCAATGTTTTAAAAACCGGAACCGGTGGCCTAATGAACCGGGTTTCTAACCGGAACCGGTCTAACCGGGAGCGGTCAGATGCCAATGAACCGGTTTAAAAAAAAATACATTAAATAATTATTTTTTTTAATAAAAAAAACTATTTTTAAGATTTGCAACCATGATTCCAAGCCCATAGAGACAAAATATGCAAATTTTGCTCATTTATATACCATGCAAAGGTGAATATATCAAAATGGCACCGAGTGCAATACATATCATCGAAAAATACATAAGAAATGAGGCTCCAAATGGCCCATAAAGTCCAAAAACAATGCTACAAGCTATGAGGCCATTGGCCTAATACAAGACTACATATTAGTGATCAACAACATAATCACTCCTAATCATGATCAAAATTATCACCACTACTAGACAAGGGATCATCAACATGAGCTACATAAATAATATGGCTCAAAGTTTGAGGACTCCTAAAACTCCTCTACAACTTTAGTAGTAGTAGTAGTAGCAAAAATAGACATCAAAACTACAAATCACTGAGCAACATGGTCTCTCATGAAACTCATCATTGATTCATCGCTGCTAGAAATGGGATCATCAACAAGAGATACATAAACATCATCTAGCTCAAAGTCTTCAGACTTGGATTGCTCAACCTTATAACATGATAGAAATTGAAAAAGTTTAACATGTCTAACCAATGATTTTGGTTTGAGTGAAGGGTTCATTTCCTCAACCTTAAAATGCGATAGAAAAATATTAGCATGTCTAACTAGTTGTTTTCCTTTGATTGAAGGGTACATCAAGGTTCTTAAAGGACTTCATGCTCTTGATCAAATGCCAATATCATACCCTTACACATGATAGAATCAAATGGAAACATTGCAAATTCCCAAACCATGAAACCCTGAAAACCATTAAGTCTGCTGAATTTTGAGTGAAACCTAAAATTCTAGTTTCTCCATATGAAATCCAATGAGGTCGAAACCACTCTTAAACATCCTGAGTCATTTCATGGTAATGTTAAAAATTTAAGTAAAACGATGAAAATGAAAAATAAAGGAAATGTCACTTTTACTTTAAGAATTTAACATTACCATGAAATGGCAATGCTTCCCTTACCTCCACATCAGCCCTAAAACTCATTTATGGCCGTGCGTGGGTCCACATAGGGAAACAGTAGCTAAATGAACCCTCCCATTGGCTCCAAATCAGCCCTAAAACATAACTGCCGCCGAAAATGTGGGTCCGCGGATGAGTTAGCACCTAACCGGCCAGTTAGGTCCGGTTTTTTCAAAAAACAGGCGAAATGCCCTAGGTAGCCGGGTTGCCTGGCCGGTTTCGACCGGTGGGCTATCTAACCGACCGGTTTGGCCGGTTACCGGTTCAAACCGGCCGGTTTTTAAAACACTGATTGGCTGTAACATAATATAATTTTGTTCTGGGCAATTTTCGATGGTTGCATCTACAAGGTGTCAAGGGTGCGACATACATGTTTACATATTTAAGGAAAACATTGAATTCACCAATCTTTAGTGACCCGCAAGACCAACTATATACCTAACAGTAGGAATTACATGATTTGACAGTGCGAGGAGTAGTGTTAACTACTTTTGAGTTGAACACGCTCGTAATATTTCTTTTGACTAGAAAGATCCATTGAGTGCCAAGAGATGTCAAACATGTCTCATTTGATTAAAAGGAAGTTAAAAAGAAAATGTTATGCATCCATTCAATCTAAAGTCATTTTTACCTAGGAAGTTGGCAAAACGTGAAAATTATTACGTAAAAATAAGAATGCCACAAAAATACAAGAAGATGACAAGTTCTAAGAAATGGATATGCATTGAAATATTCGAGATGAAATTAGGACATTTGTGCTTGTGTCTTGGGTTTTTCAACTCGTCGGTTGAAAGTGAAACCTTTTAAAAATATACTAGCAAAACCACATTAGAAAATGTCATGTACGTCGATCGATGCCATTTTACAAACTTTTAAAAACTAATAGCATAGATCGGTGTATATCAACCAAATTTACTAACGTGGTTGTGCTAGTTGACAATTGTCGTGTGTTGGGAGGATTTGTAGAACATGGTTAACCAGAAGGATCCCGAGGAACACTTTGTTGAGTTGTTGCCCATGGTGCAGGGCAAGGATTGCATCTTTGTACTTGTGGATCGACTGACAAAGTATGCACACTTTTTCGCCATCTCCGCACGACACACAGCTTCACAGGTGGTTGGTTTGTTCTTCTGGGATGTTTTCAGGCTCCATGGTCTCTCGAAGACCATAGTCAGTGATCGGGACAGCCAATTCATTCGCGGATTTTGGCAGGAGTTGTTTCGTTTGGTGGGTACCGAGTTGACACCCAGTACCAATTATCACCCACAGACGGATGGACAGACAGAGGTAGTGAACAAGTGGCTGGAGGGTTACTTGAGAAACTATGTCTTGGGGCAGCAAAAGGCATGACTGCGTTGGCTCCACTTGGGGGAATACTGCTACAACACGACATTCCATATGTTAGTCGGTATGTCTTAGTTTTATGCTTTGTATGGATATTATGCTCTAACTTTTTTTGATGTTATGTTTGGAGCAAGCAAGGCACCAAGGGCCAAAGATTGGATCCAAGAGAGCCAAGACATCCTCCGGGCTCTCAAGGATAACCTGGTCACAACGCAGAACCAACAAAAGTTGTATGCAGACAGGGGCCGCGTAGAGAGACAATTTGAGGTAGATGATTTGGTTTACCTCCGTCTTCAGCCATAAAAACATTCCACGCTGAAGCAGAAGGGAGCAGAGAAGCTCAAACCTCGCTTCTATGGGCCATACAGGGTGATTAGAGGAGTTGGTGAGGTGGCATATGAGCCAGAGCTACCAGCGGGGAGCCGGATGCATAAAATCTTCCATGTCTCATGCTTGAAGAAAGCTATGGGGCAGCAAGTGACTGCCACTATGGATCTCCCACCTAGAGATGATGAGGGGCATTTGGTGCTGCAACCAGAAGCCATTCTAGACACTCGATAGAGACAAACTGCGGAGCAGGACAGTCAAGGAATATTTCATTAGGTGGAGGAACCTTCCAGATGAGGATGCCACTTGGGAGGGGGAGAAGATCCTGCAACATCCATCTTTGCGGTTGCTTGACGACAAGCAACATTTTGGCGGGGAGGACTGTAATATTCTCAGTTAGCACACAGCTAATTGGAATATTCATTTTCGGTTAATTTTTGCTTTTCTAAAGTTTAGCAAGAAATAAAGGGGCGAGGGGACCCATGAATTAAACATTAGAATAAAAGCACTTTCCTAAATTCACTGGGTAGAATAATTAAAAGGTGAAGTGGAGCCCATGAGGCCGAGTGACAGCGCATGAGAGGAGGCACTTAAGACAGCCCCGTGGCAACGTGGAAAAAGGGACAACGCAGCATTGGTGGGCCCAAGGGAATGTAGGGTTCACAAGCATAAAAAGGGATGGAGGCAACCTTTCTCATTCATTCTTACATCTTATGATTTTCTGTCTGTCAAGACTAGAGCACGCTTAAGTTGTTTAGCTGAGTCTGCATTGTTGTTTAGCACAAGGGTGTCTCCGAGCAGAGATCCCAACCTCGTCTTAGGGGGACTTCGAGTGCCTGCTCCAGAGAGGAGCCATTCCACCAGTTTTTGAGAGCAGCTTCATTGTTTCAGCCACAGGATTATGCTGTCACCTCCAAGGCAGCGCAGTCTCTCAGGGGAATACGCAATCATAGAGGAGAGAAACTCTGGGAGAGGAGGAACTTCGTGAGATTTCAGTCCGGGGGTTTGTGAGGGGATCAACCCTTCCATAGTTAAGTCCCTTGGATAGTTGGAGGTCCTTCTTTCGGCATTTTCATCACAGAGGCCAGCGTACCCAGCAGGAGAGCGTAGTCATCCCAAGAGGGTGAATTTCCGGGGTCAGCCATTCTGGAATTCCTTTTTGGGTTTTTCTGGGTTTTTGGAGGAGAGACCGGTGTCCGAGTTTCAGAATTTTCCGAGCAACGAAGCAACCCCATTTGCAGTCCCTTTCCAGCCAACAACAACATTTTCTGCAGCACTGCGTAGAGGAGGAGCATCGCAGAGCAGAGATTCTGATAGAGGATGGAGATATCATTCCAGCATGCCTTGAGCAGGCCAAGGTGCTATCATTCTGAGCACACTTTGTACTTGTTCCTCATTTCAAAAAATATAATAAAATGGCTCAGTTTTTATGGTTTATTTGCAGTGTTTTAAGTGTATGCTTCTATTTGTTGTAGTTTTTGTTTATGTTGCTTTGTATTGCTGTCTATTTCCCGTTTGGGATATTACAATCCAAGATCCATATATATATATATATATATATATATTAAAGGTGCCTCCATAGCTTGAACGACCCACACAAGAAACAACAGACATGAAGAAAAACATTACCTCCAGTTAAGACTAGGTCAACATACTTCACATAGTGGTGCCTGACACTTGAAGAAATTCAACATATCAAAACAATACATGATGTCTCAGATGTTGAATTATGTTCCAACCTTAGACATGTTCCAATCTGGTGGCACATAATTTGACGATGACTGAAAATAACCATGGCCCTTTGAAAACCGGTTCATACCAATAAGGATCATAGTGAACACGTTTCGATGGTGCTTCTGATTAGGTTTCAATGCTCTTTAGTCTTTTTAGTCCATCTTGTTGCCTCACTTTGTTTGATGTTCAAACTTCAAAGCTCTTCCTTTTGTTCAATCTTTATGTGTGTTCAAAATCAGTACCAAGAGATGCTAAATTGCACAGTATATTTTAGTTAGCTATTGGTTACAGAGTCCAAGTGTTTTAAATATTCTCTCTTCGAGGAAACATGGTAAACCTAGATAAACATCAACCAATAGATTCTACCACAGGCAATAACTGGAATCATGAACTAAAATTAACAAAGAAATAATATTGAAGGAGGCATAAGCTAGAAGGAAATAGAGATGATGGAGCTGACAACTATACTGTGTGATTTTTTTTCACTTTCTTGATGAAGGCAAAGTTTCTCCCAAACGATCGTGGTTTTCCTTGCATAAAACCATGTTCCTTCTACATGAACGCATAAAAGATGCATGATTGTATGCCCTTACAATAATCCTCTTCTTGTAACATTAAATGGTTGCACGCTATTTTGTTCGTTTGGCTAGATTTTTAATTTGGCTGTGAAATTCCAATCAATTTGGAATAAATAAATAAAAAAGGTACCATTTCCATGGAATTGATAGCATGAGAATGATAATAATACTCTCACTATTGATAGTTTACGTTGAGGCCTTAAATTTCTAAGTTCAAGATCTAGATGTCAAAATATTGTATAGGTGTTGCCCAGTAAGGGAAAAGACAGCACGACAGAACAGTTGCCTCGCTGAAAATTGTACATCGATATATCCAAAATGGCTTAAATTTCTTAGTTCAAAATCTAGGTGTCAAAATATTGTATGTGTTGTCCAGTAAGGGAAAAGACAACATGACAGAACGATTGCCTTGCTCAAAAATGTACGTTGATATATCCAATTCTAGCTGACAGAATGTCTTAAATTTATGAGTTAAAAATCTAGGTGTCATAATAGTATGACAAAATGGTTGCCTTGCTGAAATTGTACATTGAACTCTGGGTCCAATTTTGGTTCAAACACTGAATCTGTTGGTCCAAACATTAATGTTTCCACTACCTTGTGACCTCCGTGGTAGAAACCATGCAAATCCACCAATTTATCCTCATCACTGTCAAAGTTAAAAAAACAAAATAAGGTAAGGTTTACGAATGAAAGAGGACCTTGTTGTATGCAACTCATTGGGTTTGATTCTATGGTAGATTTTACTTGTTTTTATCCTTGCGCAATTCTTGACTTGCCTAAGATGATTTGACATTGTAGACTAGTGAAGGGGCAATTCTCCTTTAGGTGTTAAGTTTCATGATTAACAAGAACTTCTTCGTGAAGACTTTACACAGATCTTATATGAGTAGGTGTACATTATGGTTCAGCAGGACTTAAGCATGCAACCTAAATTCCTAATCTATTGGGGGTTAGCCTAAATGTCACTTTAGCCTTCCTTGGAGTAGGCTTGTAGATTGCACCATCATATTGGTGGGTATTTAATGGCAAGCTTTCAGGTCTCTAATCTTGCGAGGCTAGCACACCAAGAACAGATTGGCCAATACATGGGCCTCATCCGCTCCTCAATTGTAAAAGCCAGGCATAATAATGAAATAATCCTTAAGGGGATGTGTTACAAATGGATAGGTCAAGGATTGGGTTAGAGCTGAAGGAATGTCCTTCTTCTAATCATTCTGATTACCATAATATATACAAATAGTGTACTTTCAGTATACAACAGAAGAGGCTATATCTGCTAGTTTTATAAATGAATGGTGACAGCCACATGTGGTTGCCTGTCATTATCAGTAGGCGTTTTGCAATAAAAAATGTCAAAATTCCGATTCCTTTGCCCACTGTATTTTTGTAGAGGATTCAGATATCTTTGGCCATGTCACGATATGCGGTGGTGTCAAGAAGTCTCATTAGTCAAGAATTGTGAGGTCAAATGGTGTAGTAACTACATATGAAGGAAGTTCTATTTTTGGCATTATGTATTTAGAAAAATAAAAATAAAAACCGGAAAACCACAAGAGAGTCAAGTAAGTCAAGTAACCGAGTGACCATCTCTGGTTAGATCAGGGGGTTTGTCACAACAAATCTGACTACATAAGCCAAGGCAGTTTAGGAGACTCACTTCTGTTCCAGCAAAAAGCATTTGCATTTGATTAACGACACAAAGGGCATGAACTTGTCCCCTGGGGCCATCTAAAGATTGGTCCGTGGACGTGAGAGTATTCCAAGCCTGAGATATAAATCCATCAATTGTGTTAGCAACCTGAAGAAAATCACTTGGACAAAATCAATTCTAATATTAAGGTTAATCTCCTTAAATTACCTTCACAGCATTAGGAACGCCAACAAAAAGCCAAGGAGAACCTTTCACTAAGGAGGCATTTAGGCATCCAACTTCGGTGACGCCATGTAAAGGAATATCTGTACCCTGTTTAAGAAAGAACATGGTAAGCTTCGATGAAGATACTAATAGACAACAGATAGAAGAGTTAAGTGTAAATAAAAGCTCAGAGTACCTGGCCTGTATGGCAGTCCCAGACCATAAGCTTGTTGTCTTGTCCAGCAGAACAGAGTTTGGCAGCAGCACCTAAATGAGAAGGGAAAGCAATCCCTCGAATAGGCTGCGGGAAGGAAGTAAATCAAATGGATATGGAAAGAAGATGAGCAAACCAAGAAACAAAGCACATAAAATAAATAAACCAAACCAGCAGCGGGAAGAAAGCAAATCAAAGAAGATAAGCAAAGCAAACCAAGAAACAAAGCATATAAAATAAACAAACCTGCAGCGGGAAGAAAGCAAATCAAATGGATATGATATTAAAAAAAAAAAAAAAAAAACCAAGAAACAGAGCACATAAAATAAGAAAACCAACAAAGAACAGGC
The DNA here is from genome assembly GCA_034641835.2 of Pinus albicaulis. Classification (NCBI taxonomy): domain Eukaryota; kingdom Viridiplantae; phylum Streptophyta; class Pinopsida; order Pinales; family Pinaceae; genus Pinus; species Pinus albicaulis. The sequence goes on along the minus strand of JAXQQM020092954.1, from coordinate 5,664 downwards.
AAAAACCAAAACAAGCAAAGAATATGCAGAGCAAATAAAGAAACCGATAAGCTACCTACCTTGTTACCGTGCCCGACGAGCTTTGTCAAGAAAGTGACATCGGAGCCTCCAACACTGTGCGAATGTAGGTATTTGCAGTCATCTCTTTTGTACTTGCAATTCCCTGCGAGCCAGTAACTGCAGGCTTTCTGAACCTTTTGCCGTATCTGACCTCTCCCCCGTCTATCCCTCTCTGCTTCGTTTTTCTTTGAAGCTCCAACGTCATTTTTGCAGGTGTGGCTTCGGCTAAGCTTTTGCACGTGTGGTTTGTGTGAGATGAATTGCGTGCCCGCTCCCATGGCTGCCAGGTAGAGAGATGAAACTTGGGTGCTTCTTCCCGCTGGATCGTTCGTTCACCAAATATCATTCAAACTCTCGCGCGCTTTCTCTAATTCTGGATCGTTCTGTTCTGTGTGTAAATGTCATCACTCTTTAAATCCATTTCTCGTACCACCGACCAAAACTCATTTCTTACGTTTAGTTTTAGTGCAGTTTTGGTTTGGGTTTAGTTTAGTTTTAATTTAATTTAGTTAAGTTAAATTAAATTAAATTAAGTTTAGTTTAGTTTAAGTTTAGCTTTATTTTCATTTTATTAAGCTTTAGTTTTAGGATTAATATTGAAATTTTTTAGGTTCAAGTTTAATGTTGTCATTTTTTAGGTTTTTCTTTTTCTATTCTCTTTTCATCTTATTTTATTACAAGAATTAAAAAATGAATGTTTTTCATCTTATTATATTTTTGGAATTAAAAAATGCATGCATTTTTCTAGGTTTTATTGTTTTTTATTTTATTTTTGGTTATATGTAATTAATAAATTATGCTTTAATTTATCTATTAATAATTATTAGTTGGATTGTGGAGATTTAACCTCAACATAATATTCTAGAATATTTTTAATAATATACACAAATCAATTGAAAAATCATTCTATCATCCATCCATCCATTATATTGTGTGAGTGGAGTCGATTTCATAAATTTCACCCTTCTCCAATTAGAATGTGAGTGCAATAAAATTTCATTTTGTTGTAATTGACTCCGTGCCTAATCAATGCTTTGTAATTTGCCTTGGATTTAACATTTCCTTATCATATCAGAACAAAAAATTATGGTAACATCTACCTCGAAAATTAGTAATCATACTATTTATCACCATGGTTATGATTTTGGTGGATATGCTTAGTATGAATTTCAGGTAGGGGTCTGCAAGTTTCTTTTGTTTACATCATTGGGGCATTTAAGAAGAATTTGAAACTATGTCTAAGGACCTTCACCTATCTCTTTTGATGAAGAAAAATAGGCTTGGTCCATGTTGTTCCACCTTATGAGGGCCAATGAATTTGAGCATGATCGAGAATCATAACTTCATGCTTGGAAATATTTGTTCAAAATAGGGGATAGGACTATTATGGTCTTTTATAAGGCCTTGGAAATCAAAATCACTAGAGAGAATATGTTTTCCCCTAATAGAAAGAGTGGGAGAGTGATTTAAAAAGTGACGATTAAGAAAGAATCAAAAGCACGAGAGAGGTCCACGAGGTCTTGGATAGACGATGATCGGGTGCTCTGTAAAGGCACTCTTTGATGTGAAGTCACCGGTTCAATTCCCCGCCCCGATCAGGGTGATATGTATTGGACATGATGATGAAGATGTAGTCCTACCCCAACTTACAAAAAAAAAAAAAAAAAATGCGCGAGAGAGAAGATGTATGCTCCTAGGAGAAAGAATGAGAGGGTGAATTAAAGAGGGGTGATTAAGAAATAATTTATTGATCATTACAAATTGTTTTTTTGGTCGCAATTTCTTATATCGAGTGAGAAGTAGTGATGCAACATTTTAAGATGAGGTTTGGGAGAAGGTTATGGAGGAGAAAAGGTGTGTTCATGACCATGCATTTTTCTTTATATTGGTTGATTGTTTCTATGCATGAAATGAAATCGATGATTATTGATAACAAAGCCTAAGGGATTTACAAATTCTATTATAAGTTCTACAAAGCAACATGGAACTTGGTTGGGCCATACTTGTGGGTCTATCAACGACTAGTAAGAGCTTAATAACTTGTGGGTGGCTTCAATTAGGGTATCACAAAATTCATCCCCGGGGCTAGGAAACCTAACTTGATACCATGCCATACAACAATCACTTCGCTTAGTACATCATGAAAAATTTGGGCCCGCGCATAAAGTTTGCATTATGAAGCATATATTACCAAATATATGTAGAAATTATATGCACTAAGCATGCATATGTCCTTGATTCACCTGATTTCACACTATTTAACTTCATGCAAAACACTGAATCCTTCCACTATAATTCTTGCGGAAATTTAATCAACAATTGCAAAACACATGAAGCAATAAAAACACACATAATACAGTCGTTTAACGAGAAAGCCTGAAGCTGAAAACCCCAACTATATATTATGCAACATGGAGATCATGTAACAATCTCATACAAAGCTTAGTACATCAAGCTCTCAGTACAATACAATCGTCACACACTAACAAGATGAAATCTGCAAATCCATGCACTGATTTCTGCCCTCCTGATAGCCTGCCTCCACTACACAATCCAAGCTGATTACAAAGACCAATTCGATGTAATCCCACTCTCATTGACTGCGTGATTATCATTTTGGTTACCTTAATGTATATGTAGATGCAATCAATGCATCACTATAGTCACAACAGATTGTCCATCTTGCCCTTTCACCTATCTCTTCACTGGGTCTCCACTAGAACTGGCATGCACTGTAGTTAACTACTGTATTTTTTAGTTGATTAATGAGTTATTATTTGTGAATTAATTAACTAATTAATTCACTCCACTCTCACTAGTGTATCATTCAGTTAGACTAGATACAACTAGCTCAACTGAGTCTAATTGAGTTAAACTGAATACAACTCCACCAAACTCTGTCACTTGAGTTCTAACTGAGTCCTCCATGCATTAGCTCCAGTAAACCCTTAGGAATTGCGTAGTTCCTTCTGTCAGCTGATGTGCCACATCTGTGCACTGAACTGAAGTGCTCCAAGAGAATAAGTTGTTGTTTAGAGTCTGATTATTATTAAGAGCTAATAATAATCGACATGCATCTATTTTTAGATCATCGATCTATAAATAGACTTCGCCCAATCTTCTAAAAATAGAATCTCATCTATTTTTCACATTTGACGGACCATCTACAAATAGCCTCCTGCAACTTATAGAATATGCTCACCATGTCTAAAAATAGACGTACACCTAAATATAGCTTGTGTGGGCCCCTCCTAGTTTAGGTGATTATTTTCCAACTAAGATCAAGGATGATGTTTCAGGATGCCTCCTTCATTGTTTCTTGTTGCAAACTTCAACACTCCCTCTCAACAGGAAAAGAATGTCTTTGCATGCGACATGCAACTCCATGCATTCGCCCTGCAACCTTTGCAAGCGCCCTGCAACTCCATGCATCTGCTCTGCAACTCTTGCTGCAGCACTGCCGAAACTGAAAGGCTCCAAACAACTCAATCAGTGTATTGCATCTGTCATCAAAGTCTTCGATGTCTGCTTAATTACTGCACATGTCTTCAGGAACCACTGCGCTATTGAACTCTGCACCCATGCACTCTGCACTTGCTGTCAACTCTGAACCGCGCTCCAGTATCCGACACTCTCACTTTGATCTCACTGCATCAATCTAATTGATCATGCTACTGCTGCTCTTTGGGCTCCTCGTAGCCGGGTTCAATTAATGAGATCCACACCATCTCAATGAATCCTGCCCATAAATCTCCTCTTGGGATTACTCATGCATGTCACCCCACCTCTCACCTGGTGGTATAGCTGCATGCACTCCCTCTGCCCATCTGGCACGAAATTTCTCTGCATGAGTGGTTGCACCCACTCCATGATCCTCATCTTGTGGCTGCTCCACATCCCGAGGTTCACTCTTACCTGCATGAAAATCCTGCTCCCTCTCAAGCTTCAATTGCATGTCTTTCTTGCACTTCCCAACAGTAGGAAGCTCCATAGAAATCTCATCTACATCAAATCTATAAAGATTCTTCTGCATCTCTAGTTGTGGCTGCTCCACAACCTTCTGAGACTGCTTCTCAGGCTGCATGTTGAGAGGCTCCCTCTCAACCGCCAAGTCACTAACCTCTGCTTTTCTCCTCAAATCTTTGCATGCATCTTGTACCTCAGTGCATGTAGATTCTTGGCTCGCGCAAATTGCAATTGTCCCGCCGTCGCAAAATTTTCTAACAAAAGAGCTGATTTCAAATCGATGATATCTCCCTCATCCGAGCTCCGATTTGACCGATTTTTTTTGCAATTTGGGTATTTTTTCGCGCGGAATCCAAATATTCTATTTGTTTCTAAAAATATTTCACCAAAAATTTCAGATATTCTCTGCAAAATCGCGCGCCCAAAAATTCCTTCTCTCATTCCATGTAGAAAATCTATAACACAGCTCCGATACCATGTAGAAATTATATGCACCGAGCATGCATATGTCCTTGATTCACCTGATCTCACACTATTTAACTTCATGCAAAATACTGAATCCTTCCACTATAAGTCTTGCGGAAATTTAATCAACAATTGCAAAACACATGAAGCAATAAAAACACACATAATACAGTCGTTTAACGGGAAAGCCTAAAGCTGAAAACCCCAACTATATATTATGCAACATGGAGATCATGTAACAATCTCATACAAAGCTTAGTACATCAAGCTCTCAGTACAATACAATCGTCACACACTAACAAGATGAAATCTGCAAATCCATGCACTGATTTCTGCCCTCCTGATAGCCTGCCTCCACTACACAATCCAAGCTGATTACAAAGACCAATTCGATGTAATCCCACCTCATTGATCGCGTGATTCTCATCGGGGCAACTCCAATGTGTGTGTGATGCAATCAATGCATCACTATAGTCACAACAGATAGTCCATCTTGCCCTTTCACCTATCTCTCCACTGGGTCTCCACTGGAACTGCCATGCACTGTAGTTAACTGTTGTATTGTTCAATTGATTAATGAGTTATTATTTGTGAATTAATTAACTAATTAATTCACTCCACTCTCACTAGTGTATCAATCAGTTAGACTAGATACAACTAGCTCAACTGAGTCTAACTGAGTTAAACTGAATACAACTCCATAACTACTTCTTCCAACTGTGTCATAACTCTGCCACTTGAGTTCTAACCGAGTCCTCCATGCATTAGCTCCAGTAAACCCTTAGGAATTGCGTAATTCCTTCTGTCAGCTGATGTGCCACATCTGTGCACTGAACTGAAGTGCTCCAAGAGAATAAGTTGTTGTTTAGAGTCCGATTATTATTAAGAGCTAATAATAATCGACATGCATCTATTTTTAGATTGATGATCTATAAATAGACTTCGCCCAATATTCTAAAAATAGAATTTCATCTATTTTTCCAACTTGATCAACCATCCACAAATAGCATCCTGCAACTTCTGAAATATGATCACTATGTCTAAAAATAGACATACACCTAAAATAAATTATAGTGTGGGCCCCACCTGCCTAGGTGATTATTTTCCAACTAGGATCAAGGATGATGTTTCGTGATGCCTCCTTCACTGCTTCTTTGTTGCAAACCTTCAACA
>JAXQQM020081228.1:0-26387 GCA_034641835.2 Pinus albicaulis | reverse complement strand
ATCTCCTGGGGATGTGAAGCTTTAATTTTCTCAAGAAATTTTCTGGAAATTTTTTTTTGGAAGGAAAGGAAGTTGAATTACCGGGTATCGCAGTAGCCGCAGGAAAGATATTAAGCTTCCTAATGTCATGAAAAAGCTTCGAATAAATAAAAATGAGGCGTAATTGTACAATTATGCTCACTAGAAGTTCCAACATCAAAATCATATATTTCTCTAGATCTCCAAAAAGTCTTGAAAATCATTCAAGGTGTTTGAAACTCCAAAGGACTCCCACCTATTCGCGTACTGATCATGCTATTCATTGATTCTGGTGAGTGTTCCTCCAAACATCGCCCATATATATCCTTATGTCCAAAAGAGTGAAATTGAACGTATGATTGTAGAAAAATGTTAGAGGTCAGACAATTCAACCTATTCAAAGTTATTTCTCGTACCCACAGTATTGGTTCACAAGAAAGTGGATCATGGCGCATGTGTCCGCATTATAGGGAGACCAATAAGATCACTATTAAAGATAAATTTCACATTCCCGTGATTGATGGATTATTGGATGAATTACATGGAGCAATTTATTTTACCAAGTTGGATCTTCGTTCTCAGATATCATCACATTAGAATGAAGACTCGAAGATATTCCAAAATAACATTTCAAACCTCCATGAGGGTCATTAGGAATTTTTGGTCATGCCTTTTGGCCTTACCAATGCGCTCTTCTACATTTGGTTACCGATGAATTCCATTTTCAAACCCTTCCTTAGAAAATTTGTTTTATTATTTTTCTACGTATTATACCGCCGACCTGCGCAGTGTTGGCTAGATCATGTTCAACATATCGATACCTGCTCAAACTATTGCAGGAGAAACAATTATATGCAAAAACATCCAAATGTTTCTTTGGAGTACAAGAGGTGGAATATCTGGGTCATGTTATATCTCACGAGGGTGTTAAAGTAGACCCTAACAAAATTAAAGCCATTAAGGAATGGAAAGTCCCCAAGACAATAAAGCAGTTGCGAGGATTTCTCGGGTTAACAGGCTATTATCGCAAGTTTGTTAAGAATTACGGGAGAATAGCAGCACCTCTAACAACATTATTGAAGAAAGATGCATTTTCATGGACTCCTGAAGCAACTAAGGCCTTTGAACATCTTAAAGAGGCAATGTGCCTAGCACCGGTCTTAGCTATGCCAGATTTCACAAAAACCTTTATTGTGGAATGTGATGCCTCAGGAAATGGAATTGGTGCAGTTTTAATGCAGGAAGGAAGACCCATTGCTTTTGAAAGTCGTCCAATCAAAGGAAAGTATTTACAGAAACCTATTTATGTGAAGGAAATGTTAGCAATACTGCATGCACTAAAGAAATGGCGAACTTACCTAATGGGAAGACACTTCAAGGTAAAAATTGATCATGATAGTCTTAAACACTTTTTGGAACAAAGACTATCTTCAGAAGAGCAGCAAAAATGGGTCATAAAGATGTTGGGTTATGACTTTGAAATAATCTACAAAAAAGGAAAGCTTAATGTTGTTGCAGATGCACTCTCAAGAAAGAATGAAGAGGTGGAAGCATTGCTTTGTGTCATTTATATTATCCAACCAGATTGGATAACCGAAGCAAGAGATGAATGGAAGAAGGAAAAAGATGTATGGACACTCATTCAAAAGTTGCAGCAAGATCCTAGTACATCTGATACATTTAGTTGGAAAAATGATTCCTTATGGTAAAAATATCGCTTATATCTTTGTAAGAATTCCCAACTAAAACAAAAGATTCTTTTGGAATTGCACACTTCTCCTTTAGGAGGACACTCAGGATTTTTAAAAACTTACCACAGGGTGAAGAAAGAATTCTTTTGGGATGGCCTTAAATCTGATATTCAAAAGTTTGTGGCGGAATGTTTGGTTTTCCAACAGAATAAAGTGGAAACAATTAAGACCCCGGGACTTCTACAACCTTTATCCATTCCAAGTCAACTTTGGGAGGAGATTTCAATGGATTTTATCACAGGTTTACCTAAGTCCGAAGGAAAGAGTGTCATCATGGTGGTAGTTGATAGACTTACCAAGTATGCACACTTTTGTGCATTATCTCATCCATTTAAAGAAATTACAATTGCTACTACATTTATGGACAGAATTCAAAATCTACATGGAAGCCCAAGGGTTATTGTGAGCGACAGAGATCCCATTTTTACTGGAAATTTTTGGACGGAGTTATTTTCTTGTTTGGGTACTCAATTAGCTCATAGCTCATCTTATCATCCTCAATCTGATGGTCAAACTGAGATAGTAAATACATGTTTGGAAGGATATCTTCATTGTTTTGTATCTGATAAACAAACACAATGGGTCAAGTGGTTACCTCTCGCTGAATGGTGGTATAACACTTCCTTCCATAATGCAGCAAAAATGACCCCATTTATGGAACTTTATGGATATCATCCACCATCGATCACATCATCTTTAAGGGAAAATTCGAAGGTTCAAGCAGTGGAAGATCACATCGAGCATCAGCAAGAAGTTCTCCAATTCTTAAAGGATAACCTGAATTTGGCACAAAATCGAATGAAACAACAGGCAGATCAACATCGTAGCGAGAGAAGTTTTGATGTAGGAGATTGGGTATTTTTACGGCTACAACCATACAAACTAATGTCCCTCAAGCAAGCAAAGAAGGATAATAAATTATCGCCAAAGTACTATGGTCCTTACAAGGTGTTGCAAAAGATTGGTACTATGGCATACAAATTGGAGCTTCCTGCTTCTTCACGAGTGCATCCTGTTTTCCATGTTTCATGCTTAAAGAAGGTTATAGGTGAAAATCTTCCAGTTCAAACAATATTGCCAGAACTTGACGAGGAAGGAAAAATCATATTGGAACCAGAAGCGGTCATGGAAACAAGAACTCGACAAATACGGAATCGATCAATTTCAGAGTATCTCATCAAGTGGAAGAACTTACCCACTGAAGATTCTACATGGGAGGATGAGAATTTTATACAGAAGCACCCAGAGCTACTCAAGCGTTGAGGACAACACTTTCTTGAAGGAGAGGGGCATGTTAGGTCCCTATATTACTAGTATAGTCCCTTATTATTGTTAGTGTAACCCCCTTATTGTTATTATTGTACCCTTGTAACCCCCATATTGTTATTATTGTGCCCTTAAATTATTATTGTTAGGTCGGCTAGGATTATATTGTGACCCCATGGAATCCTATATATAGAAAGGAGGTTTTTTCATTTGTATCATCCAATAATTGTTCATTTATGTAATGTAAAGGAGGTTTCCCCCTCTAAGTGGCTGATTTCTAAGATGTTGATCTCCCTTTTCTTCTATTTTTGGAGCTCGTTTCATAACAAAGTTGGAAAAAGGAAAAGCACATAAAGTTTTTTAAGTGTACACAAATTGTATGGAAAGGATGTGCAATGGCACAATCCTTATAAGACATCTAGAGACATATTTTAGGTTCACTCCTTGCTATTACGGTAATTGAAAATTCCATTGCAAGAGAATTAAAAGTGCATATGTATTGATGATATACAAATATAAATGTTTAGCAAACAAGAATGAAAAAAATTCCCTGATTCACTTCATAAATTTAATTATATTCATAAATTAAAGCACATACCTCATTTTACGTTCCAATAACTTTCTAAAATTAAGCAATGGAATCTTTGCTGACATTTATTGAAAAAAATTAACATATGATAATATTGGTTTTCCGATTATTAGTTCTCAAAGTGACATTTGTAACATCGTTTTTATGATTATTTTATTATTTTATAATATTGTTTTTATGATTATTGGTCCTTTAGGAGATTATTTATTTCATAACAATGGGGTGAGTCAATACTTACTTGATTGTCTAATTGACCATTAATGTGTTTTCACGACCTATATTTTTAGTGATCTCCAGGATATCAAATTGGTTTATTTTCCAAGGCCAGTGGTAGGGTTGTTTTGTAGGTGGTGCATTGTTGGTGTGATCATTGGCTTGTGCATGTTGTATCTGTGGCCATTACACATTATAAATACACATTTTCATTCTAACATGGTAGGTTTTAAGACCTTCGTGTTTCCTCATTACTGATTGTTTTCTCATCCCTATGTACAAGGTTTCATTCTTTATTCCCCATTATCTCTATTGATCGCATTACTTGCCTAAACCTACAGAATGCAGACCCTAGAGTTTTCAGGATTTGCTTGGAATTTTTTCCATGAAATTTTGTAGTATTTAGGGTTTTCATTACAAATTTTCTTACTTTGTTTTATCCCGATCTGATTTTTCTTAACCACTTTGTGATAAACATATATTATCTTCCGGGGTTTTCAGTTAAGACCATGACCATGCAACTAGAAAACTAATCATATTTTTGGATTTGTTTTTCAAATTATTTAGAGACTAGAATTACAATTTCTAGTTATTGAAGCTACATATAGGCTTACATTGACAATATGATGGCACCTGACATTAGAGGAAATTTCAGCCTAAAAGTGGCCTTCTAAGGAAAAATAATAAAATAAGAGTTATATATTTTGGAGGGAAAAGAAAAAAAAAAATATTGTACTTTTGGTTTATCTCCTTATACGTTTACTCAAATTTCAAGTGTAGACACTCGTTATAAGTAGAATTAAATTATGCATCCAACGAGTACCCATTATGCATACTTTTGAGAAGACTCGAATGAATAAAAATTAAAGATACGTTAAAAAAACATGTTTAACACATTTTCCAATGTATGTTCAATTTTTATTAGTGTGGGTCTTCTCAAAAGTATGCATAATGGGTACTCGTTGGATGCATAATTTCATTCTGCATCCAACATGTGTCTACACTTGAAATTTGAGTAAGCCTATAAGGAGATAAGCCAAAAATACAATTAAAAAAAGTAGTTTTTTTTTTTCCCAAAATATTTACATGTACCTCTTTTTAAATTCAAAGGATTTCGATTGGCTTACATATTACGTACATGGAAATTTCATGGGCACATTTAGGCTTAAATTTACTCTAATGTCCCACGCCTTTGGTGTTGTTACATGCCAATAATGGAGATAATAAATGATCCGAATTTAAAAAAGAATGAAAAAAGTACATATATAACCACAAATACATAGATGCAGCAAAAATAATACTTCATTTCATTAATATCAAAGAATTGAAAAATGCTTACAGAAAGAACAGAAATATACTATCTCAGGCGATGATAACTTATCTCTCAAAAGAGATGTGGCGGCTACATGCCTCTGAACTGTGTTACAATGAGGCTCGATGGCCTTTTTATCATTGAGAAACAATGAGAAACCATAAACATAAAAAAAATAACCATAGGAGATGAAACGCAAAAATCTTGTGGGACTTGTTAGGGTAAGTTGGAACGCCAATTTCCTGGGGCCGTAACTTTTGCATATGATCTTCGTTTGGCTATCATAAAACCTCGTTTCAAAGATATTGAAGAACAAGCTGAAAAAAACTAGCAAACCAACAAATTACTTTGGTAATTTTCCAGTCTCTCCATTTTCCCTAAAAACGTATTTTAGTCCCTCAAAACTGCTCCAAAATTTTAGGACCCAAAAAGCTGCCAAAAATAGTAAATTGTGCTATAATTAAGGAAATAGAAAAGAAACAATGATGGGGGTCCAAGTGGAATAAGCGATTGCCCACTAATATCCACCTGTTTCATTACAAATTTTCTTACTTTGTTTAATCTCGATTTGATTTTTCTTAACCACTTTGTGATAAATAGATACTATCTTCCAGGGTTTTTGGTTAAGACCACCACCATGCAACTAGAAGACTAATCATGTTTTTGGATTTGTTTTTCAAATTCTTTAAAGACTAGAATTACAATTTCTAGTTATTGAAGCTACATATAGGTTTACATCGGCAATATGATGGCACCTGACATTAGAGGAAATTTCAGCATAAAAGTGGCCTTCTAAGGAAAAATAATAAAATAAGAGTTATATATTTTGGAGGGAAAAGAAAAAAGCTAATTTTTTTATTGTATTTTTGGTTTATCTCCTTGTACGTTTACTCAAATTTCAAGTGTAGACACTCGTTAGAAGTAGAATTAAATTATGCATCCAACGAGTACCCATTACGCATACTTTTGAGAAGACCAGAATGGATACAAATTAAAGATACATTAAAAAAACACGTTTAACACATTTTCCAAAGTATTTTCATTTTTTATCAGTGTGGGTCTTCTCAAAAGTATGCATAATGGGTACTTGTTGGATGCATAATTTCATTCAGCATCCAACACGTGTCTACACTTGAAATTTGAGTAAGCCTATAGGGAGATAAGCCAAAAATACAATTAAAAAAAGTAGTTTTTTTTTCCCAAAATATTTACATGTACTTCTTTTTAAATTTAAAGGATTTTTATTGGCTTACATATTACGTACATGGAAATTTCATGGGCACATTTAGGCTTAAATTTCCTCTAATGTCCCACGCCTTTGGTGTTGTTACATGCCAATAATGGAGATAATAAATGATCCAAATTTAAAAAAGAACAAAACAAAATACATATATAACCACAATACATAGATGCAGCAAAAATAATACTTCATTTCATTAATATCAAAGAATTGAAAAATGCTTACAGAAAGAACGGAAATAAACTATCTCAGGCGATGATAACTTATCTCTCAGAAGAGATGTGGTGGCTACATGCCTCTGAACTGTGTTACAATGAGGCTCGATGGCCTTTTTATCATTTAGAAACAATGAGAAATCATAAACATAAAAAAAATAACCATAGGAGATGAAACGCCAAAATATTGTGGGACCCGTTAGGGTAAGTTGGAACGTCAACTTCCTGGGGTCGTAACTTTTGCATATGATCTTCGTTTGGCTATCATAAAACCTCGTTTCAAAGATCTCGAAGAACAGGCTGAAAAAAAAAACTAGCAAACCAACAAATTACGTTGGGAATTTTCCAATCTCTCCATTTTCCCTAAAAACGTCTTTTAGTCCCTCAAAACGACTCCAGAAGTTTAGCACCCGAAAAATTGCCAAAAATAGTAAATTGTGCTATAATTAAGGAAATAGAAAAGAAACAATTATGGGGGTCCGAGTGGAATAGTGATTGCCCACTAATATCCACCTAGATCAGTCCTTCCCCCTTAGGAAGCAATGGTCCCCATTACGTTGAGTGCCTCCATGAGATGGGGAAACTTTTGTTGAACCTAGTCCCTGGTGAACCACTTGCCTTGGTGAAGGAGTTGGCCTACTCTGACAACTTGATATAGTTGGATCCTTTGTTGGCAAGTGTTGTTGATATGTGTGTCCATGATCTAATCAGTTTCAATCTATTCCATGCAGTCTGAGTTTAATTTTTTTGGTGTGGGTTGTTCTCCAATGTCGAATGTGTCGAGTAATGGTGGAAAGTATGGTCGAAGGTGGTCCACATTGAACATTGGGTGTAGGGAAAGGAACAATGGAATGCTGAGCTCGAAGGCATTGTCCCATACAACCTTGGTGATGATGTATGACCCATATCAGAGTGGGTGAATCTTGTGGTGGGGGCCTCGAGAGGCGCTCCTTCTGCAAATGTAGCCAAACTTTATCACCCACCTAGAACTTGTTCTATACTCGATGCTTGTTGGGTGTGTTTTATATTATTTACATGACTCAATCCACGTGCGAAGTGAGAGGGGGAGGGTTTCCCCCCTTGGTTGCGTCGAGAGTAGTAAGGGGGGGTGTAACCCCCCCCTATCGGGGGGTTTACAAGGGGGCCACAAGGGGGGCTCAAACCCCCCCTGTCAGGGGGTCCTCGACAGTGCCCCGTGAATGTTTTTTTGGACCCTATATTAGGTGGGTAGACCTACCTATGGTTTTGCGCATGGGTTTTTCAGATGGTTTTGGGCATGATAGTTTTCTATCCATGGTATTTTGTAGATCCAGTCAAGGGAACTATGGTTATGTTCTAATCCAGGGTTAATGGATTGAGGTTTATGAATGCTTCAACATGTATATATATGTGTTGTAACATTGAATGGAAAATAATGAAAAATAAATCCGGTAGTCCCGGTTTTTAGATCCAGGGGAAAATATCTGTGTATATGTGTTTCATGTTTATGTTCTCGCCATTGTTTATTTTCTGTTTTTTATGAATTCATTTTCAGGTAATTTTTGTACAGGGTTCAAACCTACAATCTTGATCATGTCGCTGCTTGTAGTTAGCAATGACTCTATCCAATATGTCATGGACTTGTTGGTGGATGTGTTGAAAATGCTCAATGAAGTTGTTAGCCCTGTCAGCTTCGGTCTGGACATGAGCCACATCTATCTGAGTAGCTGCAAATGGTATAGACACATCAATGGGACATAGTGGCTAGAATCCCAACCCCGCCTGAAAGGGGTTGTGGCAAGTTGAGCTATGGAGAGCTCAATTGTAGATGACCTGGACATAGGGGAGGCCTTCATCCCACATGCGTGGATGCTTCGATTTTTACATGCACATAATGTGTATGATCATCTGGTTGACGACATCTATTTTTCCATCAGTTTTGGGGTGTAAAGACGCGGATTTAGTAAGCTTGGTTTCCATCATCAGACAGAGACTTGACCAAAATGTACTCAGGAACATGTTTTCCTAATTTGAGATAATGGGCTATGGGATCCCAAACTGCACCCACACTTGTTAAAAGAAGAGCTTAGCAGTGGCTTCTCTTGTGATATTATTCTTGTAGGCTTCCAGAATGGTCATCTTAGAGAATCTTTCGACAACCATGAAAACACAGTCATTTCCATTCTTAGTAGAAGGAAGGCCCGACATGTAATCCATGGAGATGGATTCCCAAGGTTAGCTAAGAGTAGGCAAAGGAGTATATAGGCCTTGCTTCTTGATGGTCGGTTTGGAAATGGTGTAGGCAATGCAGGACCTCATGTAATTCCCAACATTTTGTCGAAGATTTGGCCAATAGAAATACTTTTGCAACACTGCCACTATTTTTTCTACCTTGGAATTTCCAGTGAATCGACTGTAATGTGCTCCCAAATAATCTTATCCTGCTTGCTTGAAGGAAGAACAAAGGTGTCCTGGGTGGCATAACAATGCATCCTGGAGGTGATAGTTTGGCACTTGTTTTCTTCCCAGGAGCATTTGGTATGTGTTACAAAAGTCTAGATCGCTCTTATAAAAAGTCAGCCATCTCGAAGTCTCACTCCCACAAGGGTGGAGCACAGTGGCCAGATCCATGACCATTGACCGACTAAGGAAGTCTGAAACATTTTTGGTGTTTCCCTTCTTGTACTTGATATTCAAATGCAACTGTTGCAGGTATGTGGACCATTTATGATGGTGATCATTATGCAACTTTCCTTGTGTCTTTATGAACTAAAGGGGTTGGTGGTCTATGTGGATGACTATTTCCTTCCTTAGAATATAATGCTTCCACTTTCGGCAGGCCTGCACAATGGAATACATCTATTTATCATAGGTGGGATACTTCTAGACTTGTTTGAAAGTGTCTCACTGTGATATGCTACTAGATGACCCTAATGAGCAAGAATTGCACCAATCACATAGTTAGAGGAATGTGTTTCAATCTCAAATGGTTGCTGCAGGTCTGGTAATGTTAGCACTGGAGCAGAGCAGAGGCGATGCTACAAATTGACAAATTCCTTCTATTCGGTTTCAGAAAATAATAACTTTTCTTTTTCTCCTCCCTTGGTGACTTGACTCAGAGGCCAAGTGATATGAGAGAATCCAAACACGAACCTGCAGTAGAAGTTTTCAAGTCCCAGAAACATCCAAATCTTTGTTAGAGTGGTTGGGGCTAGCCAGTCCTGAATGAATTGTATATTGGTTGGGTCCACATGCACACCTCGCTAATCAATGATGTACCTCAGGTATTGAACCCGGGTGATACCAAAAGTGCATTTCTCCAAATTGGCACACAACTTGTGTTTCCCTAGGGTTTAGAGGACCTGTTGAATATCATTGGAGGTGCTATTCCCAAATCTGGCTGAAGATCAAGATGCCATCCAAATACACCACCAGGAATGAGCTGGTGAATGCCATCCATCAGCCTCATGAAGATTGCGGAGGCATTCGTCAACCCGAAAGGCATGATCATCCATTCGAAAAAGTCCTCCTTGGATTTGAAAGTAGTCTTCCATACATCAGATGGTTTGATTGGTACCTGGTGATAGCCAGAATTCAAGTCAATCTTGCTGAAATATTTGGCCCCCCTCAACTGGTCCAGAAGGTCATCGATCCGTGGGATTGGATACTTATTCTGGATAGTGATATTTTTCAACACCCGATAGTCAATATAGAGTCTACAGGTGCCTTCCTTCTTCTATACTAAAACAATTGAGCTCCCACAAGGTGATGAGATTTGCGTGATGTGCCCTTTATGAAACAGCTCTTGGATTTGCCTCTTTATTTCATCATTCTCCAAAAAAAAGCGTCGATAGATCAACCCATAGGGTAGCGACGCGCCCGGGATCAGATCGATGGAGTGCTTGACCTTACAGTGTAGAGGTACCCTTATGGGTGAGGCGAAGATGTCCTTGTATTCCTCCACGACCTTGTCCATCTACTGCTTCCATGCGGGGGAGCCCTATATGGAGGCCATGGCCACAATATTCTTCTTGCCCTGAGGGCGAATTGTAAGGAAAACAAATTTCCTGGTTTGGGAAATGATCTTACTACATTTCTTCATAATAATCAATGAAATGGTAGTAGGCAGTGCTACCTCTATTATCCTGTACGCCTTATTTCCCCAAGTAATGATAATAGAGGGAGGCCTAGAATCATACACAATATGTCACTTCCACAAGTATGGTCGGCCTAATAATACATCACAAACTTCAAGAGGGGAAGCATCACACAATACCTCACCTGTGAAGGGCTTGATGTTGTAGGGAAGGTGACACTCTTGGTTGACATGAAGATCTCGTCCTTGGCGAAGCCACCCTATGGTATACGACTGCAGGTGTGTTGTGGTCGGTAGGCCCAACTGCTTCATGACCTGTGCTGAAATGAGGTTCTTTTGGCTTTCATTGTTGATAATGAACTACAGTGGATAACCCTTCACCCACATTTGGGAATGGAAGAGGCACTCCCCCCCCTCTGGATCTTTGCGCTCATCCATTTGGATCTTGGTGGTGGAAACAATGACAATGGGTTTTGCATCAATGATATGCTTCCCTTTGTCCTTCCCCTTTTCTAGTTCTGACTCAAAGTCAGAACATGCATTTTATTTAGATGCCTCTAGCTCAGACACAAGTGACTACTTGGCCCAACACTCACTTGTGTTAGGAGTGGAGATTTTATGGAATTCACACCACTTTACCGTGTCCTTATTTGTATTCTTGGTGTTGTTCTTTGCTTGCGGCTTTGACGGATTTTCCTGGGTCGCCCCACCCTAGCTTTGTCCTTTGTTCTATGGTTTGGGGCACCTTTAATTTTCTTTGGATTCACATATCCAAAGTCTCGTTTCTTCTGTTTAAATTATTTCTCAATATTGGCAGCATATCAGTATGTCGCACTAAGTGAGGATATGTCGAGGAACTCCATTTCCTCTTGAATGTATTTGTTCAAACAATTGTGGTACTTGAGCACCAAATGTTTCTTCGAATCTTTAATACCCAAATTTGTGTGCAAGGTATGGAAAAAATTTATCAGCTCATGCACATCTTGATCCCTTTACTGCCATAGCATAGTCCATTATATGTACTTGTCCTCATAGCTCCCCACAGGGTAATATTTTTTCTTGATGCCATCTCAGAAAAAAAATCCAAGTGGGTGTGGCTGAAAACAGTGAGGGTTCTCCCTTGTCCCTCTGTTCAGAGTAGGTTTCCCACCAATCCTTGACATGGGGGGAAAATTTGAGGAGCGAAAAAGTAATTTTTTATCTATCGGGAAAATCATGAACCAAAAAGTATCCTTCCAACATTGCTAACCATCTATCTACGAAGTCTACATATATATGACCTTCAAATATGGGAATGTCAAAGTTGACTTGTACCTTGAAGGGAGTGGCACCTCCAGAGTGACTACCAGATGAAGATGCGTCGCCTGTGGGCATCCACCGAAGGATCTGTGAAAATTTGTCCATCATCACGTTCCTTTGTTGCTCGAGGCCTTCTTCAAGAAATATTTTGATA
The DNA here is from genome assembly GCA_034641835.2 of Pinus albicaulis. NCBI lineage: Eukaryota > Viridiplantae > Streptophyta > Pinopsida > Pinales > Pinaceae > Pinus > Pinus albicaulis. The sequence continues at coordinate 14,255 of JAXQQM020081228.1, read as the reverse complement.
GGATCTCCTGCTCCCTCATATTTCTCTTCTTCCACCATGGGAAGTCGTCGAGGTTTGCGAGGATGGTATTGCAAAGGTTTAATGAGTTTGAGCCCTAACTCCTTATACCCTAACCGCGTTGGGGACATGTAAAGAAAAACAAAGAAAGAGAAGTCCGCTCTAATGCCACCGATCCAAATTTAAAAAGGAACACAACAAAATATAGATATAACCACAAATAAAGAGATGCAGCAGAAATAATACTTCATTTCATTAATATCAAAGAAGTGAAAAATGCTTATAGACATAATGGAAATAAACTAGCTCGGGCGATGGTAGCTTTATCTTTGAGAAGAGATGTGGCGGCTACATGCCTCTGAACTGTGTTACAATGAGGCTCAGTAGCCTTTTTATTATTAAGAAATAATGAAAAACCATAAACATCCAAAAGCCTAACCCTATGAGATGAAGTGCCAAAAGCTTGTGGTCCCCGTTGGGGTAAGTTGGAATGTCAACTTCCTGGGGTCGTAACTTTTTCATACGATCTCCGTTTGGTTATCATAATACCTCATTTCAAATATTTCGAAGAGGAGGCCAAAAAAAAACTAGCAAACCAAGTTGAGACTTTTCAAGTCTCTTCGTTTTCCCTAAAAATGTCTTTTAGTCCCTCAAAACGGCTCTGGAAGTTTAGGACTTGAAAAACTGCCAAAAATAGTAAGTTTTGCTACAATTAAGGAAACAAAAAAGAAACAACGGCGGGGTCCAAGTGGAATAAGTGGGTGTCCACCAATATCCACTTGGATCAATAAATTTTCTATAAATGTCATGAATGGTAGTTGGGTGCATTAGATAATAAACTGTTTGTAGATGTCATGATTGGTATCTGGTTGCATTCGCCACGTTTTAGAATGTTTGTAAGTGCTCATAGATGGGTTGTGTATTATAGTATGTAATTTATTCTACTACCAACCATGCTCATCTAGGACTGCAGATTACAAAGTGGAGGGTGAAAAGTACAACGTGAAGGATGAGTTGTGTAGTACTCTTTGCTCGAACTTGCATTTTTTGTAGCCAAAGCCAAATAATTGTACAAGGAGTAGAGAGGATGAATACAATGATAAGATATACTTACAAGGTCAGCGAGTGTCTACTGGATTTAGGGTATTGAAAAGTTGGAGACTTCCGTATTTATTCATATTGTTGTTGGAGATTTTCAGAAGTGAACCATATAATGTTTTTGATTCGTCCAATGTTTCATATGGTTATTCCTTATATTAGGTCTCCGTAGTTTTCAATATTGGCAAGTACAAACACTGCAGAGCCTACATCAAAACCACTTTGGAATCAAAGGATCTAGCCATCCTAGATTCAGAGAGGGATCTCTCTATATATGTGTTTTCAAAGATGTTTCTTTATGCTTTATGATATGATATTAGGCTAGTTATGAAGAACAATGGTTTGTTTGTTTTTGGTAGGGTAGGATATCATCAAAATGAAGGAAATCTATATGAAGGGTGAAGGTGTGAGTAAATGGACAGAATGGTTCAACTAATAGGATAAGTAAGGAACAACATTAATCCATTGGGCTATGAGTCACAAAAGGATTTAATTGCACAGCAAGTTTCAAGAGTGGTCCATGGGGCAAGTCATTTATGTCAACGTATCTCTTTAAGTTGATTATGAGGGATGAAACATTAACAATGTGGTGAAAGAAGTAAACACATAAGAAAACAAAGGGCAGCTTAAGATCAAGTAAGGACTTTTAACCTATCTTGCTTTCAACATACTCTCAAAAGAAAACATTTATCATAGAACAAATAATATCCTAAGATCAAGTAAAGAATTTTAACTTAGCCTGCTTTCAGCATATTCTTAAGGGAACTTTTCAAAGAAAATGTTGGAGATAAACTAGAGGACAGGGCTAACCATAAAATTCTCTAGCTCAACTTTACTTAGCAAAATTTTCAAGAACTTTCAAAGACAATATCTCAAGTTGTACTCAGGAAGCATGGGCTTACCAACACTTCACTGGTTATACTCTATTGAATTACCTTCAAAACACATTTAGAAGAAAACATAAAGGATAAAGATTTATCAGTGAGATTTAGGGTACTTTAGAAGTAAATCCTAATCTATATTTGCTATTCTTTATCAAAGAAAAGTGGACAGAATGAAAACACAAATAAATAAAAATTACAGTGAGAATAACATCACCATTGACATAGACCAGGATCCCATAAATCAACTATTGTATTTGATGTTCAAACCAGTTACAATCTTCAAGTCTAGTGGGTATTTACAGCTTCAAACTTCTCATCTCAGCTTATGTTTCTTCAATTCCTAACAGAGCTACAACATGCTTCAACAACTATTTACATTCAACAAGTATCCAACCAACCACAATACTATCTTCTAGAGAAGTATTTATAGAAGAATGAGGAGGTGGAGTGAAAGAAAAGCCTATCTGTTCAATTAATACAGAGTAAATGCTTCTCGACCTTTGGGAGGCCAAATGGAGAAGTTATCTGATGTTTTAACTCTGTTAATTGAATTCTGCATTAAAGTTCATCAACTTCAATCACTTTTGTTGGCTTTGGAGGCTTTTGGTAGGCTGGCAATTAATTTTGAGCTATCTTTGGCAAATATCTCTGACTGTGCATTCATTTTGTAGTCTTTTGAGGAAAATAAAACTATAGGTGGCATTTCTAATCTTTGGAGGAGTAATTTCTTTGATGATTTGGCATTTAAAGCCTTCCTCCTGCTGATCTGTCATAATTTATCATTTTTAAACCCTGATTAAGCCTTGATATTGCTTTTGGGCCTTTATAATCATCTTCAGAGCCCTTAAACCTTTTCTGTTGGCTGCATTCACCTTTAAACTGTGTTTTAACCTTAAAACTATAGGATTAAACCTTTAATCCTTCAATCTTATGCATTAATCCTTTTAACTTTGATTATTCGCTGAATTTTCCTTTAATCCTATGTATTAACCTTTAAATCATTGGTTAAGTCTTTAATCTCCAGGCTTTTTGACTTTAACCTTTATCTTCAAGCTTCACTGTCCTTTCCCTTTGCTGTGGACAGGAGGTTTTCATTGAAGCGGGAGGGTTTCTTAATATAACCAATGCTCATAGAGCATTGGTCAAACCATGAGAATAAACCCTAGTAACTCCTTTTTGCGTGATTTTTCCCCTGTTTGGACCATGAGGATCATCAACTTTTGGCCATATTTCATTATGAATCATGAGAAGGCCTTTGGCCTGTAGAATTTCCATCAAATCCTGTAAAAAAAAATGATAAACATATTAATAAACCCTGCAGTATTTGGAAAGACTGCTTTGGAGGCTGGCGGAGGCAGATGAGTAGTGAGGCAGAGGGAATGCATGTATGGGGAGGTTTTATGGACAAAAACAGTGAAAACCAAGTTTAAAACTTCATTGGGCGCAAAATTGTAGCTTGGCGGTTTTGTGAAAACCGCGAATGGTTTTCGTGTTCATAAACGGTGGTAAGCGGTTTAGCCAGAGGGAACGCGATTCAGTCAGAAGGGGACGCGTGGCTTTTGAAAATATAGCTGTCTCACGTGAATTTGGGTTGTTAAACCTCGACGGAAAAATTTGCGCGAGAATAAACGTAGGCCGTTGGATCTGGGGGGGAAGATCCAACGGCTACGGGGGAGCGCGACAGATGGAAAAGTGCTTGGGCGAAGAAAAATAGTGGAAGCCAGGTGTCAAGAGGGGATTGGGAAGGAGGTTAGATAGTGGGTTGTGGGACCAATGGTGACGTATGTTATTTTGTCGCGGGGTGAAATTTTCAACAGGCGGGGTTGGAGATGCAGGTTTGACAGGGGTCGTCGGATCATATAGATCAACGGTGAGGATCAATGGATGGATATCAGTTGGGTGATCAAAGGGTGCAGAGGGGATGCGATGACCATTGATCTTTACAGATTTATGGCAGGGAGAAAAAAGGTAACAAAGGAATGTGGTTTGAGGGAGAAAGGAGAAGGGGGGAATGAATCAACGTCGTTAGATCATATAGATCTTCGGCCAGGAATTAGGTGGAATTTTCCAAGTAAGGTGGGGGAAATACAAAGCAAAACGTGTTTTACCATAGGCGTGGGGGTAAAATAGAAGATAAGGGAAAGGGGGCTAGGGATAAGGAAGGTGTGGTTTCATGGAAGAAAATGAATCGGGGCAGAGAAAAAGGAGCTAGAGTGAAGAGGGGATGGTGAAAAATGAAAATGCCGATGCGATGGGGGCTAAATTTTAGTGCTGGGGCATGGTCCCGTGGAGGAATATGTGACCAGGGGCCAGGGAAAAAGGGACCAATCGCATCGACGAGGGAAGGGGGAGCAATGCGATGAAAAAAGTAATACCGCCGATGCGATGGGGCTAAGGGCTTGGTCGCGAGCGCAAGGTATTATGGCGGAGAGGGCGAAAAAAAATTAAGCCCTCAGGGGCCTAAAACCTTAATGTTAGTTTATAAGTGGAAAAAAGGCCTAAATGAGGCTTTTTGGGGGGTTTTTTAGTGTTTTGAGGTTCCGATAAGTAAAATAGGGTAATTTCAAACTAGAAAAAGGGGTTTTCTCGGTCTAAAAGGGATTTTTGATGAAATGAAGGGTAATTTAAAGGGAAAAAGGGGATTTTAGCAGGGCAGACAGGTTACTTGAAATGAATGATAGTGAATGAAATGAAGGGTTTTTTGGAGGGATGAAATATTGGAGATTTAGGCCTTTGTAAACAATTTCTTTTGGAATCAGCAAGATTTCTTGGTGGATTTTTTGAAGGGAACAACATAGTTAAGGAACAACAGGCTAAGGAACAACAGGCTTCAAGAATGAGTAATTTTCTATTAAAATAATATCTTGAAGACTCAAGACCTGTTTTAGCCATCATTTGCTGTGACAAAATTTACTGATGGCTAACATCATGCTTAAAGAAGGCTATAGGTGGCAAGATCCTAGTTCAAACTATATTTCCAAAACCTGACGAGGAAGGAAAAATAATATTTAGAAATTATAAAAACAATATGTATACCAATGGATTCAATCCGATCATGCGATATGCTAAAGCAAGACACTGAATCCTTCTACAAATTAATTGAGGAAAATAAACACGATCGCACAATCACACCAAGTAAAAGAAAGAAGAAAATCAATCCACAACACATATATTTTTTCCAGGGAAATCTTGCTGCTCAAAACCCCTCTATCTTCTATTGTATATTCAACCAAGGAATCATGAAACAATACAATGCTCTCTTCTCACAAGAGTCTTCCGCACTCTACCAATTGTATCACACTGATCTAGACAAAATAAACCAAAACTTAGCCAATTTCCTGCCTCTGCTCAGCTTACCTTGCTTGTGCTATTCCTTATGAATGCAATCCCTATTATTTAGGAATTTTAGCCTTCCAAAACTGCGCAATGCTCATGGGAAATCCTATGGGTGTATTACTGCATGCGAGAAATTTTCTAATAATAAAACTGATAGTTAACATCCCTTTAACCTTTGTCTCAACTGGGTCTTCATCAGAACTGACATTCATGCATTTATTAATAGTAAATCATTAGTTACTTGATAGATCACTACATGTGAATTAAATCTAATTTAATTCACTTGACCTCTCACTAGTGCAACAATCAGTTACAACTAGTTAAACTAGTTTTAACTCAATTAATTGAGTTAATTGATTTCTCATGCATTAAAATAATACACTAACTGCAACTTGGACTAAAAAACAAATAGAATCACTATGCATGCCTCACCAACCACCCTCAACTCGAATTCCATGAGCTAAATGAGTTTATCACACTCAGTTAACTATTACAAGTGATTATGAGATTAGATTACAATTTATTGTCCAATGTAATTAAGGGAAAATTAAATTAGACACACATTTCTTGTTGAATTTTCAACACTCACAGTCAACAAGAAAGGGATTATTAGCTACCCTGATCCTGCCTCTATGGTATTCGAATTTGCTCTTTGTGAGCGCCTTCGTCAGAATATCTACATCCTGATCCTTCGTGGGAATGTACTGAAGTAACATAATGCGTCTCTGAACATAATATATGATATGGTGGTACCAGATGTCAATATGCTTGGACCTATCATGGAATATTGGATTAACCGAGAGTTTTATGCAACTTTGGTTATCACAATGTATCACCATCGGATCCATCTGATGACCAAATAAACCAACAAGAATCTTCCTCATCCATATGGCCTCACATGTAGCCTGACTGGCTACCATGTACTCTGCCTCAACTGAACTGAGTGCAATTGATCTCTGCTTCCTGTTGTACTAAGAAACTGTTGTCGATCCTATGTTGAAGATCCCTCCTAATATGCTATTTCTGTCTGATGGACTGCATGCCCAATCTGCAACAGTGAAGCCTTGAAGATTCACTCTCTCTGTCCGTTTGTACCATAATCCATACTCTATAGTGCCTCTGAGATATCTCAAGACATGCTTCCATGCCTTTCAAAAGAGCTTGGTGGACTTAACCATAGATTGACTAAGTTGGTTAATTACGTAGCATATATCTGGTCGTGTGTTCACCAAGTACATGAGTGAACCCACAAGTTGCCTGTAAACAGTAGCGTCCATTACCTCACCTGAAGTAGCATCCTTCTTCCTCCAGTTTCCTGCAAGAGGAGTCTCCATGGGTTTACAGCTCTCCATGTGGAATTTCCTTAGAATATCTTTGGCATAATTGCCTCAAGAAACAAATATCTCCCCATCCCGCTACCATATCTCCAAACCAAGGAAATAGTGAAGGAGTCCCATGTCCTTCATCTCAAATTCTCTTGCAAGATCCTCTTTGCAAGAAGTTATGAGTTTCTCACCACTTTTCAAAATAAGATGATCAACATAAAATACGATAATCAAAAGCTTATCATCAACCAAAATATGGTACAGGTTCGCATCCGCTTCACTCTTTGTGAAGCCCAACCTGATGAAATAGCTGTCAATTTGGGTGTACCAAGCAGGAGGTGCTTTCTTAAGCCCATACAATGCTTTCTTGGGTCTGCACACATGCGACTCACTATCAAAGATCTCAAAACCTTCTGGCTACTCTATGTACACTTGTTCCTCAATAACTCCATTGAGAAATGTAGTCTTCACATCCATATGATGTATCTGCCACCCCATCTGTGCCGAGAGTGCAAGAATAGATCTAATCGACGAGTACTTTGCAACCAGTGCAAAAGTCTCCTCATAGTCAATCCCCTCAAATTGTGAGAATCCCCAAGCTACAAATATTACATTTTACCTCTACACACTCCCATCTACTGCTTGCTTCACCTTATAGATCTATCTAGATCCAACCACAAATTTCTCAACTGGTCATGGGACAAATTCCCATGCACTGTGCCTAATGATGGAGTCATACTCCTCAACCATGGCGTCAACCCAAGTTGGTTGCTGCACTAATTCCTCAAAAGTGGATGGCTCTGTCACAATACATTTGCTCATAGGAGCCATGTATCCATTAAAATGTCTGGAAAATTTCTCTATCTGCGTAGTGATGTAGGTGCTCCTATATGTTTTGTCGCATCAAGCCTCAATCTGTCAGCTTCTGTGGTGTGCCTCCTACCATGTTTGGTGGATGGATATGCATGAGTGGTTTCTGCCACTCCATGATCCTATGCATGTGGCTGTTCCACATCTTGAGGTTCATCCTTTGGAGCCAAGAGTTCCTCATCTGCATGCAAATCAAGCTCCCTCTCAAGGGGCAATTGCATGGCTTTATCCTCATCAAATTTTACATCTCGTCTGACAACAGTTATTCTGCTATTTGGAAAATACACCCGATAGTTGTGGAGAGTATCAGTGTACCCCACAAATATCCAAATCTCAGTTGTTGGTTCTAGCTTCTTTCTGGAATCTTTGGTCACATGGAAATAGACATATGAGCCAAAATTTTTAAAATATGAAACATTAGGTTTCTTACAAGAAAAATCCTCCTCTAGTGTACTCATGCTAAGTATTCGATGAGAACTATGGTTCAGCACAAATACCGCAGTGTTGCATGCCTCTACCCACATATGCAACAATAGGCCTTGATCATGTAACATTGCTCATGCCGCACCCACAATTGTTCTGTTCTTTCTTTCTACAACCCCATTATGTTGTGGGTTATGAGGTGCAATCAACTCTCTCCGAATTCCTTATTTGGCACATAATTTCTTGAATTCATTGGATATGTACTCACCACCATTGTCACTCCTCAGAACCTTCATATGCTTCCCTATATCTTTCTCAACCAGTGCTTTGAACTCACAAAATTTTGAGAACGCCTGATCTTTCTTCTGCATGAAATAGATCTAACACTTTATAGAAAAATCATCAACAAAAATCACATAATATCTGTGCTTTGTTGTAGAAGCTGTAGAGAATGGTCCACACACATATGAGTGAAATCTCTCAAGTATTTATGCTGCTCAGTTCTCCTGCTCGTGAAAAGTTGCCTTTGCATACTTCGCCATGGTACATCCCTTGCATGTGTCTATCTGTGCAAGAGTACCCTTTGGAAGCCCAGTAGAAATCTGCTGCATGACCTTCAAAGCACTGTGGTGTAGATGGCCCAATCTCCTGTGCCATAACTCACCCTCATCCCAGCTCACCACTCTTCTTGCTTTACCCATCAATGTTGCGCAACCATCTACATCAAGTTTGTAGAGATTCTTCACACGAACCCCAATCTTCTTGACTTGTCTCGTGGCTTTGTGACGAAGGAATGCTTTCCCTTCACTGAAAACCACATCATACCCTCTATCCTCCAACATAGAAATTGAAACTAAATTCTTTCTCAAGCCTGGTACATTTATGAAATATTTTAATAATAAGGGTTTACCTTGCTATCTCTGGAAAGTAACTGTACCAATCCCGGTAGCGCTATACCTCGCGTCATCACCCATTTCGATATGCATCTGAATATCCTTCTCCTCCAAGCTACTAAAGAGTTATTTGTCTCCCTTCATGTGGAAATATCCACCAATATCCAAGTACCACACTGATCCCATCGAACTAGACACCATGCATGCGATGAACGAGAATTCCAACTCAAATTGTGAAGCCAAAGCCTCACCCGCTGCAGATCCTAAAGCCTTATTGTTGTTCCTCTTCTTCTGTGGACAATTAGTGGCATAATTTCCATGCTTGTGACAATGAAAACATTTCACTCTGGACATGTCACGCTTCTTTCCTTCTTTTTCGGTCTCTGATTTGGAATAGGATTTCTTTCCCTTCCCCTTCTTTTCCTTACCAGCCAAGGCACAATTCTCCTCATCATATGCCTTGGATGAGGATCCATCCCTGGTATTACACCTGAAGTTTTCTTGTACCAAATCCGACCAAAGTCGCTCCCAATCTGGTAGCTTCTCCCTCCCATTGACAAGTCCTGATAACTATGCCAACTCTTGGGAAGGCCTATGAGTGCTAGGCTCACCAAGTCATCATCCGCTACAGTAATCTTGACACTCCCAAGCTCATCTCGACATTGGATGAAATTGGTTAAATATTTCGGAATAATGTCGCCTTTCTCCATTTTGATTTTCCTGATCTTGTCCTTCAGTACCAATTTTCTGTGGTCACTGCTTCTATGAAAGAGATCTGTCAAAGCCTTCCACATTTCATATGGAGTCGCTTTTCCATGGAGACTTGAGACAATGTGATCTTGAACTCCCTATGATAAGATCCTCCTTTCCTTTGCAACCTTCTTTTTCCAAGCATCAAGAAGAGTGTCGTCTGCTGCTGCGGGCTTGGGAATATCATTATCAATGAATTCTTTCAACCCATTGTCCTCTAGAACTTCCTCCATTCTGTCTTTCCATGCAATATAATTATAACTTCGCTTGAGGGCATATTCCAATCTTAAGCCATTGAAAGCCATCTTGATCCACCTGTCACACCAAAGAATATTTTTACTAATTCAAATGATGTTTAGCACAAACTCAATTTCTTCTCCACTATAGTGATTTCCTGTGCTCTGATACCATGTAGAAATTATACAAACAATATGTATACCAATGGATTCAATCCGATCATGCGATATGATAAAGAAAGATATTGAATCCTTCTGTAAATTAATTGCAGAAAATAAACACGGTCGCACAATCACACCAAGTAAAATAAAGAAGAAAATCAATCCACAACATAGATATTTTTCCTGGGGAAAGCTTGCTACTAAAAGCCCCTCTATCTTCTATTGTATATTCAACCAAGGAATCATGAAACAATACGATGCACTCTTCTCACAAGATTTTGTTGCACTCTACCAATTGTCTCACAATGATCCAAACAAAATCGACCAACACTTAGCCAATTTCCTGCCTCTGCTCAGCCTGCCTTGCTTGCGCAATTCCTGATGAATGCAATCCCTTATCTTTAGGAATTCCAACCTTCCAAAACTGTGCAATTCTCATGGGTAATCCTATGGGTGTATTACTGCATGCAAGAAATTTTCTAATAATACAACTGATAGTTAACATCCCTTTAACCTTTGTCTCAATTGGGTCTTCATTAGAACTAACATGCATCCATCTATTAATAGTAAATCATCAGTTACTTGACAGATCACTGCATGTGAATTAAATCTGATTTAATTCACTTGACCTCTCACTAGTGCAACAATGAGTTACAACTAGTTAAACTGATTTTAACTCAAGTAATATAGAGTTAATTGATTTCTCATGCATTAAACTAATACACTAACTACAACTTGGACTCAAAAACAAATAGAGTCACTCTGCATGCCTCACCAACCACCCTTAACTCAAATTCCATGAGCTAATTGAGTTTATCAAACTCAGTTAACTATTACAAGTGATTATGAGATAAGATTACAATTTATTGTCCAATTAAATTAAGGGAAAATTAAATTAGACAGACATTTCTTGTTGAATTTTCAACATCATATTGGAGCTTCAAGCAATAATGGAAACAATAATTCAACAACTATGTAATCAATCAATTTCAAAGTGTCTCATGAAGCGAAATAACTTACTTGCTGAAGATTCAACATGGGCGGATGAGTATTTTATACAAAAACATCTAGAACTACTCAAGTGTTGACGACACAATTTTTTGAAGGAAAGGGGCATGTTCGCCCCCTATAATACTATTGTATCACCCATATGTTTATTATTATGCCCCACATAAGCCCATTATTATTATTTTCATCCCATTACATATTATTATTATGTATTCCCTAACTATATTTTAACCTTTTAGACTACTATGTATACTAGGGAGTTCTTACCATTTGAATCATTCAAGAATTGTTCATTATGTGATGTAAAGGGAGGTTTCCCCCTCAAAGTGACTTATTATCTAGTTTTTGATCTATATTTTCTTATGCTTATGTGCTTCTTTGATATGTATACATAACATTGACAAGTATGTCAAAGGTGTGGCAAATATCAGATGTTTCCAAGTAGATAGGTGAACAAGTGTGTTTCAAAGAGCATATAACTTATAACCATTTTCAGTTAAGAAGATTAGCTCAATTGCACTTGAAAACTGATCAGATGGATAGTGATCAGATAAAAATTTCCAACAGTATATTGAAGTCAGTAAAAAGACTTCCTAGATCAAAAGATATGGCTGGTCAAATTTCTAAGTTTAAAAGTTAAAATTTTGATGTTTGGTTATGGGCCCCATAACATAATCAACATATAGGTGGAAAGGAAAACATGTAGACCAATGAAAGCTCATGGAGAACTTAAATGTAACATGATCGGTTGCAACAATGACATGATGCATGAAGAATGATACAGATCAAGAGGAGGTGGGACCAAAAATACATTATATCCCGGAATTTAAATTTTAATACAAAATCAATGAAAATAAAGGCCTTAGAACCCCTTCCGTCACACTAATGATATGGAACCTTGACATCATGGACCAACCATAGTATGAAATGTCACTTGATTTGATTGGATGAAAGATATTACATGGAGACATTGTGGATAATGACATCAACATGATGTGGGTGATATGGACATAACATGTGGCATGCATATTTGGTGTTTTGGGTGGCTAAGTGGATCGAAAACATGTGACACATGGTAACAGTGAGTGAAACACGTTAGAGGAGTACATGGGCAATGAGGTGGTAGAAAAATAATCATGTAAGTATTTTGATTGACCCAGCGTGAAGTGCATGGTCCCACAGGGACACATAACCCGACAAGTTAACCTCGATAGTTTCCAAAAATATACAAGCTCTATCACCAAGGTGACAGGTACCAGACACACCGGCATATAGGTTAGCGGATGAGGTGGTATATGCTGACCAATTAGAAGATGACCCCACATGGACACGTAATCCCGAGGATTGACCACAATGACATTTCTTTAGCACCAAGTTTTATTTCCAATGAAATAAGGCCGGGGGCTAAAGCGATTTTCCAACACACGGTTTTATCCCTCGTTAAGTGATCAAGAGCACAAAAGGTTTGTTCATGTTGGTTAAGCCCTCAATGCTCTAGTGCAAAGGGCCTACTAGATAAATTTTCATGTTGTTTCGTGTGTTAAGGTTAGAGCCCTTTGCAAGGCATAAAGGGATAAGTGCTTGGGCCTTCAATCTTATAGAAAAGTGCCCTTTTGTGAGCTACACTCTATAATCTTGATTATAGTAGGATGAGATATTTAACAAAGCACCTATGGGCCTTACATGAATGAGTTGGAAGCTATTTGGCATTTTTGTGCCATATTTGGTGGAATGATCCTATGGATGTATGGATATGAATGAGTTGACAACTAAAGTTAGAGGATTCCACCAAAACTAGCAAGGCACTAAACTTCAAGTAATGCAACATGAATGAGTTGGCAACAAATTTGGTGGCATGGATAGTATTAGCAACTCTTTTGGAATTTTAGACAAATATATCACTTAGATAAAGTTAGAAATGCAACTAAAATCATTACTAAAACTTGTAACATACCAAAATTGTAAAAATCAATAGATTAACTTATAGTTTGATATTAGGAAAACATATAAGAGATTGAATACCATTAGTACACATCGAGAGAACATACCAAGTGGAAAAATAGGAATAAATCAAGATTGAATCATTAGTTAGTCGAAGAAAGAGTTAAACTTTTCTAAATTTTGAAATCTAAAAATATCAACTCAAATTATTTATAAGCATAACCGAACAACCAAGTCGGTGGTTGTTGGAGCAAAAAATTTCATATTGAAGTATGGGTGAATCAAATATGCATTAGGGTTTTTGATGCATTAGATTTGATATTAGAAAGGTGTTTAGAATGTGAATAATGCATTGGTGATATTGGTGATTTGAGGTGGTTGAGGTATGTAAGCAACAAGGTATTTTAAGAGAGTGGAAAAATAGTTTATCTATGCAATGAAGGCATCGACGTGTGAGAGTTGAAGCAATATTATTACATGTATCTATTTTTTTGATATGAGTTTGAGAATTATATGAAAGAGGGATCAACATGGAAAACAAGTGGATGCTTGAACTTTATTTATTATATGCTTCTATTTCAGATGTCTCCAAGGATATCTTTGTGGTGGTAGCTTCGTAGGGGCATGCTTTCAAAATTAGGGAGTGGGTGCTTCTTGTAATCTAATCATACGTCTACAAAGGAGGAGTGTGTGCTTCACAGCGATGCTAGCAAAAATCGGGGGTAGTAGATCCTTTAGTAGTTGATAAATTTGGGAGTAAGAGCTTCCTTTCTGGTAGCCGATAAATTAGGGAGTAGGAGATTCATTTCAATGGTAGCCGACAAAACCAGGGGTAGTATATCCTTTCAAGGGTAGCTAATAAATTTGGGAGTGGTAGCTTACATCAAGTTTAAAACCCTGTAGAAGTTTGCAGGCTAGTGATGAAATAACAAGTTGTATCTTGTCTTTGAAAAAGGAATAAAGAATAATATTGATGTCATTATATGTTGCATATGTGTATGTTAATGATTATGTTGTTATTTGCTTCACATGATTGATTTATGATGTTTAATATGAATGGTTTTCAAATAGTTTGACAAGTTTAATTTGGAAATAGTTGCATAATTTTGTTACACTATTGATTCACCGCCATCCACCCCCCCCCCCAAAGAGTGTCCTAGTTTCTAACAAATATTTCACATTTATTGTTACTAAATTGAAATATAAATATAAATTTTTATATTTACAAATTAATCAAAATAGTCACCCATAATTTGTGAGAGAGCTACAACTTCATATATATGTATTCAAATGACACATTTTTTCACCATCAACCAAGCATAATGTAATATA
>JAXQQM020086492.1:0-28939 GCA_034641835.2 Pinus albicaulis | reverse complement strand
TGTAAATTTATGTAGATGTTCTATGCTCGATGCAACTTTACTTTTTACTACAGCAATCACATAAACAATAAATTAAAATGCTGATAGAACATACCAGTGGATCTACATAAAACAAACCAGAAACATATAAGTGTGTTGGTGCGTTACAGTGGTCAACAGGATGCTGCAACCAGCAAAGTCTCAATACGGTCAGCCAACCAGAAGTGTCACACACACAGCCCTTAAAGACAGCTCATCAAAAATCAACATAATTCAACAAAAGAATCCCACATCCAGATTTCCGGCATCATCCAGATTTACGACATCATCCATATTTACGGCATCCAGATTTATGACATCATCCATATTTACGACATCCATTTCTGGCATCATCCATATTTACGGCATCCATTTCCGGCATCATCCATATTTACGGCATCCAGATTTACGACATCATCCAGATTTACAACATCATCCATATTTATGGCATCATCCAGATTTACAGCATCATCCATATTTACAGCATCATCCAGATTTAGATCATGAGGATGTGTGTGATGAGATGATTGAAATTTCCTCCAACGTTGACTATTTATATCAATCATTGAGGGTGTGTGACACATTTGCTGGGGGTGTAAAACCTTAAGGCCGACCTGCACATATTTTGAAAGTATTAAAAATAAATTCAAAATAAATGTTCTGCTCATTGGATTGAGATCAATTTTAGATCGATCTTACACCTCTCTGAAAGAGGAACCCAATACAAATATTGGTATCTTCATCTGAGCATCACAACATGGAGTTTGGACCTAGTTGTCAATTTTAACACTCCCTCTCAACTAGGGAGAACTCCATCCACCTGTGCAATCAAACATCGTGCGTCATCCCGCCGTAACTTGCTTTGCTGGCCTCTTTATTTCAGAACAGAAGTGGGTCAGTCACAAAGACATCATTCCCCGGCTGCTCAGCCCAGAGGTCCGAAACCTCTATCGGACTCACAAAGAGTCTTATACCAACTCGAAGTTGGTTTACCTGACCCGAAGTCAGTAGGAGGTCCGAAACCTCGCTTGGACTCAAGAGAGTCATATATACTAACCCAAAGTTAGTCTCACTGACCCGAAGTCAGTTGGAGGTCCGAAACGTCACATGGACTCCAAGAGTCACATACCAACTCGAAGTTGGTTTATCTGACCCGAAGTCAGTAGGAGGTCCGAAACCTCACTAGACTTGATCCCAGATCAAGTGGTTGGGCATGTGTCATCCTAGATAGAGAGTACGACAATCTCTGATGCATCCATCAGTCTTTGCTACTAGTCTCTAGCTTTTCCCACCTCATTGGCCAAATGAGAGGTACTTCCCATGAGTCCGAAACTCAAATGGGGAGGATGCATACGGGGCACAATTCATGAGAGGCGAACCAACTCAATCATCACGGTGGGGCCCAAGCACACCAACAAGGTTCAGCAAGCCTAGCCCTATGGTTGCTGATAGCTCCGAGAAGCTATCCCCAAAGCCCCCCAGAGCTCCCAGAGCTCATCGTCCAACAGGACCCTCAGAATAGGGTCGTTCCACGATACCAAGATTCTCACGGAAGGTTAGGAAAATGACCTTCCCCAAGGGCATTGTGAGAATATCCGCATCCTGCTCATCAGTTCCTATATGATCGAGCCTTACGGCGCCTCGCTGTACCATATCCCAGATAAAGTGGTACCAGCCATCAACATGCTTGGATCGTTCGTGGAACACGAGATTCTATGACACACGAATCCCCCTCTAGTTATCACAAAGGATAACGATGGCATCTAGCACATGCTCGAACAACTCACTGAAGAGCTTTCGCAACCAAGTGACTTCACAACATGGCATACATGTTACAATGTATTCGGCCTCAGCGGTGCTCAAGGCTACCGACTTCAATTTCCTGCCCAAAGCAGATCTACGTGTGAAGTAGCATCTAGATTTGCTCTTGCGATCCACCACACTGCCAGCCCAATCAACATCAATATATCCATGGAGTGTCATACTCCCAGCAGTGTATCTCAGCCCATGGTCTATCGTGCCTCAGAGATATCTCAAGAGTTTCTTGGCACCAACCCAGTGAATGTTATGATCAACCATGTGTTGATTCAAAGTGTTCACTGCACAACATACGTCCGAACGGGCGTTCACTAAGAACATCAGGGCCCCTACGAGTTGAAGATACTTAGTAGGATTTGTTAGCACGGGCCCAACAGCGCTGCCACTCAACTTCTTAAAGTTGAGCTCCATTGGTGTCAACACGGACTTACAGTCCATCATACTAAATCTTTCCAGAAGCTTCACAATGTATTTTTTTGAGAAAGGAAAATCTCGCCAAGTCTCTGGCAGACCTCCAAGCCTAGGAAGTAGTGCATCAGTCCTAGGTCTTTCATCTCAAACTCAACAGCGAGCTCCCTCTTGCACTGATGAATGAGAGGTTCACCACCTGTCAGGAAGAGGTCGTCCACATACAACACCAGAATGAGAGGCTTCTCTCTATGAACCTTGAAGTAAAGGTTCGGATCAACATTACTACGAGTGAAGCCTAGCTTCATCAGGTAGCTATCTATCCTCTCGTACCAAGCTGTGGGTGCTTCCTTCAACCCATAGAGGGCTTTCTTCAACCCGCAGACATGGGTGTCCTGATCCTGGACTTCGAACCCCAGAGGTTGCTCCACATACACCTCTTCCTTTATTACACCATGTAGAAGTGCGGTCTTCACATCCATCTGATGAAGACTCCATCCTTGCATAGCAGCAAGGGCTATGATAGATCGGATGATGGTATATCGGGCCACAGGTGCAAATATATCATCATAGTTTATGCGTTCCTTTTGAGAGAAGCCACGGGCAACGAATCTTGCCTTGAACTTTTCAACACTTCCATCAGATCCATGCTTGATCTTGTAGAGCCATTTCGAGGTGACAACTGATTTGTCCTTGGAGTGTAAAAACTCTGATAAACTTGATAATTATATATTATTATTGATGAAGATGAAAGATGATTACAATGGGGAATCACCGAGGCTTTAAATATAGCCTCATGGTGTCCCTTGGTGAAGAGGCATGATCTTTGATCATGCCCTTTTACTTAATAAAACCTAATATAACTATACTTAACTAATAATTAATAAAATATACATAACATTGCCCCTCTCTTAAGATGCTTTGTCCTCAAAGCATACGTAACGATGGGTGTTGCTGGTGAAACACTTTAGACTCCCAAGATGCTTCTTCAATGGGCAAGTCCTTCCACTTGATTAAATATTCGGTAATAACACGAGAGCGCAACTTCTTATCACGGGTAGATAGGATACCTTCTGGCTCTAGAACGAGCTTGCCTTCATCATCCAAAATGGGAAGTGTTGTTTGGGGCAACTGATGATTACCCAATGCCTTTTTTAAGCAGGACACATGGAAAACATTATGAACACGATTGGTATCAGGAAGGCTCAACCCATAAGCGACTTCACTGATCTTTTTAATAATTCGATACGGACCATAAAACTTGGGAGCTAATTTATTTTTTCCTTTTTGTTTAAGGGACAACTGCTTGTATGGTTGAAGCTTGACAAACACCCAGTCTCCAACTTCAAATGATCTCTCAGTGCGATTACGGTCAGCCTGCTGCTTCATACGATTTTGTGCAACACTCAAATTTTCTTTTAGAATTTGGACGACCTTTTGGTGTTCTTCTAGTTGATTTTTTACTGCTGGCAAATTAGTTTGAACTGAAGCAAAATCTTTCCACTTCGGAGGCTCATATCCATATAGAGCCTGGAACGGAGTCATTTTTGTCGATGTATGGTAAGTAGAATTATACCACCATTCGGCAAGATGCAATCGTTGGACCCACTTATTTTGTTTCTCCGTAGCATAACATCATAGGTAAGCTTCCAAACATTTATTAACAACCTCTGTTTGTCCATCTGTTTGAGGGTGATAAGCTGAGCTCATGTTGAGGTAGGTTCCAACATGGTTGAACAATTCCTTCCAAAAATTCCCTTTAAACTTGGCATCCCTGTCACTGACAATAAATTTCGGAAAACCGTGTAGTTTATAAATATGTTTGCAGAATATCTCCGCAATTTGCTTTGCAGAGTCTGTTTTTTTAATAGCGATAAAGTGAGCATATTTAGTGAGTCTATCTACTACGACGAAGATCTTATCCTTTCCATCCGATACAGGTAATCCTTCAATAAAATCCATCGATATTTCTTCCCATTTTTGAGTCGGAATATTTAAGGGATGAAGTAAGCCAGGTGTCATAATGTTTTCACTTTTATTTCTTTGACACGTGTCACATTCTGCAACATATTTTTGAATATCGTGACTCATACCTTTCCAGAAAAATGACTGACGTGCATTGTAGTAGGTTTTGAAATATCCTACATGCCCAGATGACATGGAATCATGTGATTCCTTGAGTATTTTTGATATAAACTTGGATTTGGAATTTAGATAAATTCTCCCTTTGTACCATAAGATATCGTTCTTCCATTCAAATTTTGAATTCCCTGGGAGATTATTGATTATAGCCAACATTTCTGGATCTTTGGCGTATTCACTTCTAATCTCATTAAGCCATTCAGGCACAACAATTGAAACTGCAAGTAATGTTGTTTCCTCATCTTTTCTAGACAGGGCATCCGCTACTACATTGTCCTTTCCTTCCTTGTGTAATATCTCCATGTCAAAAGCGGCAATCTTCTCGATCCATTTTTGTTGTTCTTCAGAGAGTGTTTTTTGCTGAAGGAGATACTGAAGACTGTTATGATCTGTTCGGATGGAAAATTTACTCCCTAACAGATATTGTCTCCATTTGGCCAATGCATGCATAATTGTGAGCATTTCCTTACTGTATGTGGACTTGAGACGCTCACGTTTATTTAGTTTTCTGCTTTCAAAAGCAATAGGGTGCCCCTCTTGCATTAATACTGCACCAATACCGAATCCAGAGGCATCACATTCAATGATAAATGGTTTAGAAAAGTCAGGAGTTGCCAATACTGGTGCATTAGCCATGACTTCCTTCAAATCTTCAAAACATTTCCCTGCTTCCTCATTCCATTGAAACGAATTTTTCTTTAAAAGATTTGTAAGAGGTGCAGTTCGATGCGCATAATCTTTAATAAATCTTCGATAATATCCCGTTAATCCTAAAAAATCCTCTGAGCTTGGATATGTTCACTGGTTTATTCCATTCCCTTATAGCCTTAATCTTAGAAGGGTCCACTTTTACTCCTTCATGGGATATTAGGTGTCCCAGATAAAAAAAATCTACAATCTTAGAACCACATCCCAGACATCATTCTTCATTATGGACTCATACTCTTCGTGCATAACATCCTTCCAAACTTGATGCTTTACAACTTCCTCAAAAGATCCAAGCTCAGATTGTACAATAGTACTCATGGCTGCCAGATACCCTTGGTATCTACTCGGCTTCTTACTTTCACAGAATGTCCCCCTTGGGGCCATATGTCCCTCGGCATCCTCGAGAGTGTCCCTGAGCCATGATGGTCTCTTCCCTATTGAAGGAGGTGGATGAATCGGGTCCATTGGTCCTTCAGCAGCGAGCATCGTCTCATCCTTCGGTTCTTCTTGATTTCCAGGCCTTGCTTCATAATCTTCCTTAGATCTCGGAAGATTGACTACTTTCATCAGGGAAGCATATTTGTCAAAGGTAACATCGTGGCATATCTCCACTTCCCTTTGACCAGGCACATATACTTTATAGGCCTTCGAAGTTTCACTGTAGCCCACAGACATTGTGGTCTCCCTCTTAATGCTAGCTCCTCTGCAAAAGTTCTTGAACTCGTTCGTCTCATATAATAAGAACATCCTCCCAAGGATGTCGCGAGCAGCATACCAGACAGATCAAAATGTACTAATTGCAAGAGATCAAATGTCTTTGTGACACTTGAGGGGAAAGGTTTCCTTGTATGCTTTCCTTCGGCACAACCCTGACATACACCTTCATGATTATTTGAGAACTCAGGCATCCCCGTCACCACCTTCCTTGCTTCGGGAAGGGCCTTGTAATGAAGTTGTTCAAACCTCTGGTGCCATAGTTCAGTCTGTCGGATAGTATCACATGTCATATCTCCCAGTGGACTTCCTGCAACCTGGTAGAGTATATCAACTCTAAACCCAATCG
This sequence comes from Pinus albicaulis, assembly GCA_034641835.2. Lineage (NCBI taxonomy): Eukaryota > Viridiplantae > Streptophyta > Pinopsida > Pinales > Pinaceae > Pinus > Pinus albicaulis. Next base: position 22,782 of record JAXQQM020086492.1, on the reverse strand, counting down.
TGATAGCTTCCTTGAAACTCTTCTTCCACATGCGCACCTTCCATCAATGAATGCCACATTGAAACCTTTGTCTTCCATGGTCGAAACAGACAGAAGGTTCTTCTTCAAATTAGGTACATTGTTATGTATATTTTATTAATTATTAGTTTGATATAGTTATATTAGGTTTTATTAAGTGAAAGGGCATGATCAAAGATCATGCCTCTTCACCAAGGGACACCATGAGGCCATATTTAAAGCCTCGGTGATTCCCCATTGTAATCATATCTCATATCTCATCTTTTATCAACAATAATATATATATTTATCAAGTTTACCAGAGTTTTTACACTTCATTGGTATCGGAGCCATCGCTCTTCGGGATCTGTGTGATCACCCAGAATTAAGGAATTACAAGAATTCCAGATTGTAGATTTTTTTTATCAAGTGCTTGTGGGAAGCAACCTTGGTTTAAAAAAAAAAATTAAAAGATAAAATTTTTTGCAAATTTTTCCCTCCCAACGCTCTCACGCCCATTCCCTCACTGCACTCACACCCTACAGCCCTTTCCCTCTCAAGCTCCTACGCTTACACTTCATTCCCTACGCTATCACCCTCACCCCTTATCACTCCAAGGTCTCCATCCCCTCCCATTCTATGCCCTTGCACACCGGTCCCCTACCTTTCCCATACTCCAGAACCTTCCTCCCTCACGCATAGCTCACTGCCCCCCTCACGGTAATACACCTTCCCCCCCGCCTGCGACTCCTCTACCCTTCTCTCAAACTCCCTACTCGTGCCCCACTTCCCTGCGGCTTTCTTCCGTATTTTTTTTTTATGAAATTATATAAAATATATATTATATAGTTTTCAATTGATAATTATATATATATATATTACTGCACTGTCATCCTTCACGCTCCTTCCGCCGGCTTCTCGACCCACCGCTCTCCTGCTGTTTCCGTCCCGTAGCCGTAGACAAAGGCTGTCTGCTCTCAAACACTGCTGTCTACCGCAATCAAACATTGCTCTCCTGTTGTTCCCGTCCCGTAGCCGCAGACAAGGCTTTCGGCTGACCCCACAACCGCAAACAGAGAAAAAACACGTTTTTTTTTAAATTCTTTGGTTTGGACTTTGAACCATTGTGTCCGGGGGTGTGCCCACTCAAAAATTAAAGTCGATATATATATATATATATATATAACTTGATTTAATTTTCATATAAACTTTAATTTAAATTAATTTTTATATAAAAATTAGTTTAAAAAAAAATAATAATAATAATTACTATATAATTTATTTATATATTATATAATTTTCAATTAATAATTATATATATATATATATATATATATGTATGTATATATATATATAATTTATTTAGAAATAATTATTATTATTATTTAAAAAAAAAAAAAAAAGAAGAAGAAGAAGAAGAAGAAGAGAGGGAAGGGGGAAAACTGGCAGAAAAATATTCACCACCGCTTACGCGTTCAATGTCGTCATCAATGTCGATGGCCGAATTCCAGAAGAAATTGGTGGATCTTGAGAAACAAATCAATAACAATTCCGAAGAATTCGGAAAAAGATTAGTCGATCTTGAAGATACAGTTGCAGGGCACTCCAACGACATCAAAAAGATTCATGATACGACAAATCGAATAGAAAGACAAATGTGGCTAAATCATCACGAGGCCACAGAAAAGCATAGTGAAGCAATGAACAAGATGACAGAGCATAGCGAAGAAATGAACAATATGACAAAACTCTTCAATAAGCTAAATGATAAGATAGATAAGTTAAGTCAGACACAATCCCCAATATTTCCTAACATGGAACAAAATCAACAAAACAATTCCGCAGATTTAGGAAACTCAGAAGAGCATCAAGAAAAGACCGATTCCCCACATCATCAAGAAGATAGTAATGCATATTTTCAAAATAAGCAGCTCTGGAATGCATTTGCTAATCAATATCCCCTTCTTGTTCCACCAGTAGCATATCAGCGAAGAGCCAAAATCGAGCTACCCAAATTTGATGGTAATGAAAAAAATAGCGTTGCATGGCTTAATAAAGCGGAAGAATATTTTGATATTTATGACATTACTAATGATGATGAAAAAATTAAACATGCTTCCATGAAAATGGAAGGAGAAGCATATAATTGGTATATGTGGTGGAAAAAGACGATGCTCGCTATCAGTTGGAGGAAATTTAAGGATGCATTCTTCAAAAGGTTTCAAGGCATAAAAGAAGAAAAGTTCTTTTCAACGTTTATCAAATTACGCCAAAAAGGAGATGTGGATGAGTACACTCGAGAATGGGAGACCTTGGCAACACGAGTACCCGGATTGTCGGAATCTCGTTTAATCGAGTCTTACATCTCAGGACTTAAAATCCATATACAAGAAGAGCTCGAACTACATGAAATTACGTCCGTAGAAGTAGCAAGGCAAAAAGCAAAAGCTGCTGAAAAGAAATTTGAAAGGTTATCAAAACCGGAAAAAGTATATTCGAGACACAGATTTCCTCAATCTGAAAATATAGATGACACAAAATATGTCCCACACCATCTTCGCGGAGAAGAAAAATCTAGTGTGGAAAGACAAAGAATGCGAGAGGGCAAGTGCAAACATTGCGGTGAAAACTGGGACCCTAAGCATAGATGTGCAAACGGAAAAGTGAAAAATCTATACAGTTGTGAAACAACTAATGACGCTAACAATAATGATTCATATATAGAGGGATTAGAAGACAACTTAGAGTTCTCTCCAGAAGTGAATGGCGAAACTATTCCGCACGTGTCATTATCAGCTATGACAGGCATATCACAACCTCAAACCCTAAGGTTAAGATGACATATCAAGAATAACAACGTAATGGTTCTCGTCGACACTGGCAGTACCCACAATTTTCTAGATTCAACCATGGCAAAAAGGCTTAACATCTTTACCTTCCCCATGCCTAATATGAAGGTAATGGTGGCCGATGGTAAGAAGATTGAGCAAGTAGGGAAATGCCATAAAGTCAAACTACAGATAAAAAACTTTCATTTAGAATCTCCATTCTACACCGTTCCATTACGAGGAGTAGATGTGGTCTTAGGAATTCAATGGCTACAAACTTTGGGTACTTATTCTGCCAACCATCAGAAGCAGTTTATAAGTTTTAAGTGGAAAGGGCAGAAACACAGGTTGTATGGATTCCAAGCCCCAGAAAATCAAGTCGCATCTTCATCTCTGATGACGAAGATGATTCAAACAAGAGCGCCAACATCTACAGTACAATGTCATCAGTTAGGAATGTTATCTTCAAAAGGGAGCCACGAAGAGTCCCCAGAAGAACAAGGAATAGTTTGGAAACACACAAAAGTATTCCAAGATCTACCCATAAAAGTGCCTCCCGATAGGAAAATCAAACATCCAATAGAAGTCAAGACAGGATCCGACCCTGTCAATATCAGATCTTGTCACTATCCCCATCAACAAAAGATTGAACTTGAGAAGATGCTCCATGATCTTTTTAAAATGTGGGAAGCAAGAGCTCGCCGCTCGCGAAAACCAGACATTTGTCAACATTGTCCATCATTACGTATGCTTTGAGGACAAAGCATCTTTAAGAGAGGGGCAATGTTATGTATATTTTATTAATTATTAGTTTGATATAGTTATATTAGGTTTTATTAAGTGAAAGGGCATGATCAAAGATCATGCCTCTTCACCAAGGGACACCATGAGGCCATATTTAAAGCCTCGGTGATTCCCCATTGTAATCATATTTCATATCTCATCTTTTATCAACAATAATATATATATTTATCAAGTTTACCAGAGTTTTTACACTCCATACATATAGTACATGTTGCAGGCGGAGGACTTGACCTTGAGAGAAGTGGAGGGTCACAGTCCCTGTCCCTTTCACGGGATATGTGGCATTATCTCCAAGGATAATTTGTAGATTACTATCCTTCTCAACCATATCAGTAAGTGCTTCCTTGAACCCAATGATGTGCCTTGAGGCACCACTATCTATCAACTAGACATCCATAGTGTCGGGTGGAGATGCAACAGAGAGGGCATATACAAGAATGAATTCATTTATTTTATCATTAAAAACATTTGATTCCTCATACCTGGAATTTCTTGACCTTTTGAAGGGTTGCCCATTTCCATCGGAGGGAGCCTTCCTTTTCTTGACCTTCTTGAAAGGGCATTCTCTAGCATAATGACCTAGCTCAGAGATGTAGGCAACCAGACTCTTATGAATTGAGTCCCTGATCATCAGCTTTGCTTTGATTTGGCAACAACAGTTGCAGTGGATGGCGGCTCTTGGATTTTACCTTGCACATAGTCCATGACATCTTAGTCTTCCAAATGAAGATCCAATGTCATCTTCCAAGCATGGAAGTCATCCTTCCCAATCAATTTTTCATTAGCCTTAAAGCCATTGTAGTTTGAGGAACCCATCCTCTTCTTCGGTGATTGCTACAAACTAGGGCTTTGTCTTCACCTCAGCTCTGAAACCATGTAAATTTATGTAGATGTTCTATGCTTGATGCAACTTTACTTTTTACTACAGCAATCACATAAACAATCAAGTAAAATGCTGATAGAACATACCAGTGGATCTACAAAAGACAAACCAGAAACATATAAGTGTGTTGGTGCGTTACGACGGTCAACAGGATGCTTCAACCAGCAAAGTCTCAATACGGTCAGCCAACCAGAAGTGTCACACACACAACCCTTAAAGACAACTCATCAAAAATCAACATAATTCAACAGAAGAATCCCACATCCAGATTTCCGGCATCATCCATATTTACGGCATCCATTTCCGGCATCATCCAGATTTACGGCATCATCCAGATTTACGTCATCATCCAGATTTAGATCATGAGGATGTGTGTGATGAGATGATTGAAATTTCCTCCAACGTTGACTATTTATATCAATCACTGAGGGTGTGTGACACATTTGCTGGGAGTGTAAAACCTTAAGGCCGACCTGCACATATTTTGAAAGTATTCAAAATAAATGTTCTGCTCATCGGATTGAGATCAATTTTAGATCGATCTTACACCTCTTTGAAAGAGGAACCCAATACAAATATTGGTATCTTCATCTGAGCATCACAACATGGAGTTTGGACCTAGTTGTCCAATTTTAACATATATGCAATCTGCTTATGTGTCGATATATGATGGAGTCCAATGGCTCCTCTCTACACTATGGCTCGAATGAAGTGATATCGGATCTCTATGTGCTTGGACTTGTCATGAAATACGAGATTCTCTACCAGACGTATCCCACTCTTGTTGTCGCAATATATCACTGTAGTTTCTAGGACTTGCTCAAATAGCTCTCCAAAGAGCTTCCTCAACTAAACTGCTTCGCAGCTAGCCATGCTACCAACAATGTACTTTGCCTCAACGGTACTCAGTGCTACAAAATTTTGCTTCTTTCTCATCCAAGATATCATGGCAGATCCAAGGCTAAAACAACATCTAGATGTACTCTTCATGTCGACAACATTTCCTGCCTAGTCAGCATTGGTATATCCATGAAATCGAACATCTTCGGCATAATATCTCAGAGCAAGGGTGATCGTCCCATGCAAATATCTCAAAATGTGTTTGGCAGCAATCCAATGTGCATGGAGAGGCTCAGTCATAAATCAACTCAACGTGTTCACTGCATAGCATATGTCTGAATGAGTGTCCACCAAGAACATCAAAGCCCCAATCAACTATCTATACTCGGATGGATTTGCCAAATCGTGTCTTGCAACTTCTCCACATAACTTCTTGAAATTCACTTCCATTGGTGTGGGCAAGGACTTGCATTTTGTCATTCCATATCTCTCCAACAACTTAACAACATATTTTCCTTGTGAAAGGAAAATCTCATAGGGCCTTTGCCACACCTCAAGGCCTAGAAAGTAGTGCATGAGTCCAAGGTCCTTCATATCGAATTCAAAGGCTAACTCCCTCTTACACTTGATCATCAGAGTTTCACTACCTATCAAGAATAGATCATTAACATATAAAACCAAAATCAATGACATACCTTGGACTACCTTGAAGTAGAGGTTGGGATCGACACTGCTTCTTGTGAATCCCAACTTCACCAAATAACTGTCCATGTGGGCGTACCATGCTCTGGGGGCTTTCTTTGAATTTTAAACCATACAATGCTTTCTTCAACCTACAAACATGTGTCTTTTGGTCCTCTACTTTAAATCATTGTGGCTGCTCAACGTGCACTTCTTGTAACATGCCATGGAGGAATGTTGTCTTCACGTCCATCAGATGAAGGGTCCATCCTTGACTTGCGGCAAGAGCATCTATCAAACAAATGGTTGTATATCGAGCCACGGGTGCAAATCTAGAGTCATAACCTTCTCCCTTTTTCTAGGAGAATCCTCAAGCCACGAACCTTGCTTTATATTTTTCAATGCTTCCAACGACTTCATGTTTGATCTTGTTAATTTTAGTTAACAATGGTATGTTATATGCTTAGCATGATTACTTCAATGTCCTTTAGCAACCCAATGACAATTTCCAATTTAGTTTCCAATAGCAATCACATTAACCATTAATCAACTTGACAGTAACTGTAGATAGAACATGAAATAACAAAATGAAAAAGACAAGCCAAGACAAGAGAACATCAGATCTGATGAATGCCAGGGAAAAACCCCAAGATGGGGAAAACCCTTTGATCAATTCTTCTTATTATTATATCAAATGTTCAACAGAGAAAGAGAGAGTACATAAGCGAAAACTGACTTGCCAATAGACATCCAAAACAGCCCTATCAAAATCTGCAATGTTGTTCTTAGTCAATAGCAGTCAAATCAGCCCTAACTAGTCGATGGTGTAGCAGCAAACAGTCCACAAAAGAGCTTGGTCAACCTTGGTCAAACTTCCGCCCGAATAAATGGTCAAAATCAGCCCAAAATAGTCCCAACGTTAGCGATCAAACTTGGTCACAAATTCAACCCCGAAATCTATGCGGTCAACCTACAATTATCTTCAAGTACAAAGTGCTCAAATCACCTTGGTTTAATTTCTCGTGCCAAATTGTACTAACTCCTAAAACGAAAATTTCCCACAAAAAACGTAGTTAAAGGATGAGTCAGATTGTTTGGACAACGTTAGTCAAACCCTAAAAAACAACTCAAATTTCGGCCTTGCAATTTGCTCAGAAAAATCTTCGTCCTCCTTGCCACACGTGTGAGAGAAAGAATATGCCCAATAGCTGTACGAACCAATGAGAGAAGGAGAGAGAAGAATGTGTGAGTGATGATGATTCCAAATGAGGTGAGAGGTCACTTATATTTATACAAGTCGTTGAGGGTGAAGTGACATGTCTTTTGGGCTTCATGAGCCTACATGATGAAGTGGCCGACCTTGACAATTTACACATGTGGGCATAAATTCAAAAACACATTTTTTCTTGTCCAATTTTGATGATGTTTAGGTCAATTTTAGTCCTCTCGAAAATAGGAATTCAATGCAATCATCATCTCCATCAAATGAGTTGTCTAAAGTGGAATTTGGCCCTAGTTTCCAATTTTAACACTCCCTCTCAACTAGGGAGAATTCCACCTGCCAATCCATCGATCATCATCAATCATCATGCCATCCTATCGTCATGTACCATCTCTGTATCTCATCTTTATTCTGCTGAATACTGATATAGATAATGAAGAAGAATCGATCGAGAGTGCATCACAAGACCTTACCACTCTCCACTAACAAAAGTCAGTCCAGAGGTAGAACCTTAATCAGACTTGATCCCAGATCAAGTTGTTGAAAACCATGCATCCTAGACATAAGGAGTACGACAGTACAAGATGCGTCCATTTGTAGTGCTATGGTCCCTATCCACTTTTCCCAACTCATTGGCCAGATGAGAGGTAGTTCCCATGAGTCTCAGACTACATGGGTAGGATGTATGCTAGGGCATCAACAGGAGAAGGTGAACGACTCATCCTGATCATATGCCATAGGAGAAGTTGAACCACTCATCCTATGCATATATCAATCGTAGGGAAAGGTGAACCACTCATCCTACACAATGTCAGCCATCATGGGGTATCACAGGGGAATGTGAACCAATCACCCTGTACACAATGCACGTATAGGGGAAGGTGAACCACTGACCCTATGGTCACTCATAGCTCCAAGTACCCCACCTCCCCAGGAGCTCCTAGAGCTCAATGTCCAACTCAAGTGGGACCCTCATGGGAGGGTCCTGCGGCCTGCCACGACTCCAAGTCTCTCTCGGAAGGCTAAGAATTTGACCTTTCCTAATGGCTTCGTGAGGATGTCAGCAACCTGCTCATCAATCCTGATGTGTTGGAGCTTTATTGCTACCTGTTGTACCATATCTCGAATAAAGTGGTACCTGATGTCAATATGCTTGGAGTGGTCGTGGAACACTGGATTATCTGAAAGGCAAATCCCACTTTGGTCGTCGCAATAGATCACGGTGGTATCCAACACGTGCTTAAATAGCTCACTGAAGAGCTTCCTCAACTAGACAACTTCACAACAGGCCATACTAGCTACAATGTATTCGTCCTCAGCGGTGCTTAGAGTAATTGATTTCTGCTTCCTGCTCATCCAAAAAATGGAAGAAGATCCCAATGAGAAGCAACATCCTAACGTGCTCTTTCTATCCACCACACTGCGAACCCAGTCAGCATCAGAATATCTATGTAGCCTCAAATTCCTGACAGTGTATCTCAACCCATAGTTGATTGTGCCACGAAGATATCTCAAGAGCTTCTTAGCAACAATCCAATGTGTGTGATGAGGCTCGACCATAAATTGACTCAACGTATTCACAACGAAGCATATGTATGAACGAGAGTTTACCAAGAACATTAGGGCCTCCACAAGTTGTCTATATTAAGAAGGGTTTGCCAATTCGGGCCCAACAACACTTCCACATAGCTTCTTGAAGTTGAGTTCCATCGGAGTAGACACAGACTTGCAATCCACCATTCCATATCTCTTGAGCAACTTCACAATGTATTTTCCTTGAGAAAGGAAAATCTCACCTGGCTTTTGCCAGACCTCTAGGCCTAGGATGTAGTGCATCAGACCTAGGTCCATCTCGAACTCGAAAGTCAACTCCCTCTTGCATTGATAAAATGCGAGGGTCCGCACCAAATTAAAAAGAGATCATCAACATAAAGGACCAAAGTGAGAGGCATGTCTTTTTCAACCTTGAAGTATATGTTAGGATTAACATAGCTCCTCGTAAATCCCAACTTAATAAGATAACCGTCAATCCTCTCATACCAAGCCCTAGGGTTTTGATTCAACCCATAAAGGGATTTCTTTAACTTGCATACGTGTGTCCTTCGATCATGTACTTCAAAACTTCAACCCCCTAAGGTTGCTCTACGTAGACTTCCTCCTTAAGCGAGCCATGCAAGAAAGCGCCTTTGGACATCCATTTGATGTAGGCTCCATCCTTGATTGGCATGAGAAATAGATCTGAGTAGTGGTGTATTCAAGAATCGGTGCAAATATCTCGCCATAGTCCACTTCATAGTCCACTCCTTCCCTTTGGAGAGAAGCCTCGAGCAACAACCCTGGTAGAAATTTCTTGACTTTCCCACCCCTGTTTTTGGTTTCACCTTATTTCTCCTTTTAGTTAAATTCCCTTTCCCATATCCTTACATTCAACAACAGAAAAATAATTTTTTTGCTGAAAACACAATTTCTGGAAAATTTACAGAATGTTGGAAAATGCAGAAATAAAAATCAGCATATACAAACAGCCATTCAACACATTATAACACTGATATTTTTGGTCAACATGACCCTGGAAAAACCCCCTACAACTCTTGGGGAAAACCAGTCTGAAAGCTTCTCTTTTATTTTCTGAAAAATGCCTTTATAGTGAGCAGTAATACACAGAAAATTACAGCAAACACAAAAATCACTTATCTCGACTTTCGTGCCACCCTCCACCTTGAAAACCATGCCAAACAGCAAGCAGAAATTTTACAGAGAAATTACAGCATTAAATGTTGTCTTTGCTGCCTCGAAAAACGTGTCAGGAATGACCGTACGAACTGTACGAATTTTGTATGGATAGGACAGCAGCCCCCTTTCTCGATTTGTGTGCCCAAAAAAATAGCTTAGAAAACCGTGCTCCTTGCTGTTGTTCCAGTTCCTCGAAAACAATGTTGCCCCTATCTCAAAAACCGTGCAAACTGCTGTATGGATTTTTTGCCTCGGTTAGTTTGCCAATGAAACTCTGTTGTATGGATTTTCAGCCTTGGGAAGTGTGCCCTCTTGCTGTACGGATTTGCTATGCTGCCTTTGTTGCTCTCTCTCTGCTCAAAAATTACTCTTCAGCTTTCTCTACTCCTCTCTCAATCTGCTCATGAAAGAATGAATGACCTTTTCCTCCTTTTCCTCCTTTAACCTAACCCTAAGTGACTTTTGGGGAATCCCTAAATCCAATGGCTGAAACAGATTTAGATCTAGGGTTGAGATTAAAGGCTCATTTAAATCTCACTTTCTATTTTTTAATTCACCCCACTTTAATAAAGATCCACTTAGTCATTTATTTCCAAAGTCACTTTTCCTTTCTAATTTTACATTGACTTTATTAAAGTCACTTTAAATTTAAACTTTAGTAACTTTATCACTTAAAGTCACTTTTAAATTAGATTTGACTTTATAAAATTATAAAGTCACTTTAGGAGAAAAAATAAATTCTTTTGGACACTTTTCCCTAGGCCAAATATCAAAACCTTAGGGAACCACCTGTCCTCCGGTAACCAAATTTCAACACTCCCTCTTACCGAGGAAGGTGTTCCTCACCACACCCATCTTGTCTCTCGAAGTAGACAATCTATTCCAGGCTTTGGTAAGAATATCCGCAACCTCCTCATCGTTGGAATATACTCTGTTTGCATGTACTCCCTTTCCGAACATAGTCTCTAATTGTAAATTTTTGAAGATGTTCTATGCTTGGAGCAACTTTACTTTTCTCACAGCAATCATACAAATAGTTAAGTAAAATGCTGATAGAACATATAAGTGGATCTTATAGAAGACAAACCAGAAACAGAAAAATGTGGTGGTGCGTTATGGCGGTCAACAGGATGCTTCAACCAGCAAAGTCTCCTTGGTCAGCCAACCCAGAATGTGTCACAACAGTCCTCCAATCAGCAAACGAGTCAACCCAAGTCAACTCCAAAAAAGTCAACGCTGTCCTGAAAAAGTCAACGCAGGGCAGCAAGCTAAAAGTCAACACAGCAGCAGATTGGTCAACCCTTTGACCTCGATTTCTGTGCCAAACAGTACGGCCTTCCAAAATCGAACTTCTCACCAAATTTCAGCCCAATTGGACCATGCATTGACCAAAGTCAACGCTGGTCAAACTTTCTGCAAAACCCTAACTGCAGAAATTCGTCCTTCAGCTCAGCCGTACAGATTTGTCCTTCTTCTCCTTCACACGTGTGGGCTGAACTCGTCCTCCAAGGAGCTCGTACTAAATCAGATGAGAGAGGAAGATGTGAGTTGTGTTGTGATGAAATGCTCTCCAACTTTGCCTGTATTTATATCCATCATTGGGGTGTGTGACACATCTGCTGGGGGTGTGAAACCTTAAGGCCGACTTGCACATATAATTTATTATGAATAATAAATTCAAAATAAATGTTCTGCTCATCGGATTAAGACATATTATATATGGATTTTACACCTCTCCGAAAGAGGAATCCAACAAAAATATTAGCCTCTTAATCTGAGCATCATGACATGGAGTTTGGACCTAGTTGTCCAAATTTAACACTCCCTCTCAACCAGGGAGAACTCCATCCATCAGTGCAATCAAACATCGTGCGTCATCCCGCCGTAACTTGCTTTGCTGGCCTCTTTATTTCAGAACAGAAGTGGGTCAGTTACAAAGACATCATCCCCCGACTGACATAATCAGTCCAGAGGTTCAAAACCTCTATCAAACTCATGAAGAGTATCCAACCAACCCAAAGTTGGTTCATCTGACCCGAAGTCAGGCAGAGGTCCCAGACCTCACTAAACTTGATCCCAGATCAAGTGGTTGGACCGTGCCATCCTAGATAGAGATTACGGCAATCTCTAATGCGTCCATCAATCTTTGCTAATAGTCTCTAGCTTTTCCCACCTCATTGGCCAAATGAGAGGTACTTCCCATGAGCCCTGAACTGAATGGGTAGGATGCATACGGGGCACAGATAAATGAGTGGCGAACCAGCTCAATAATCACAAGGGTGGGGCAGGAGCATTATGAGTGCTTATAGCTCCGAGAAGCTATCCCTAAAGCCCCCAGAGCTCCCAGAGCTCATCGTCCAACAGGACCCACATCATAGGGTCTTTCCACGACACCAAGACTCTCACGGAAGGTTAGGAACTTGACCTTCCCCAGGGGCTTAGTGAGAATATCCAAGACCTGCTCATCAGTTCCTATATGATCGAGCCTTACGGCGCCTTGCTGTACCATATCCCGGATAAAGTGGTACCTGATATCAATATGCTTGGATCGGTCGTGGAACACAGGATTCTCAGTCATACGAATCCCACTCTGATTATCACAGAGTATCACAATGGTATCTAGCACATGTCCAAACAACTCACTAAAGAGCTTTCGCAACCAAACTGCTTCACAGCAGGCCATACTAGCAGCAATGTATTCGGCCTCCGCGGTGCTCAAAGCCACCGACTTCTGCTTCCTGCTCATCCATGAGATCGAAGCAGAACCAAGATTGAAGCAACATCCCGATGTGCTCTTACGATCCACCACACTGCCAGCCCAATCGGCATCAGTATATCCACGGAGTGTCACACTCCCGGCAGTGTATCTCAGCCCATGGTTTATCGTGCCCCGAAGATATCTCAGAAGATTCTTGGCACCAACCCAGTGAAAATGACGAGGCTCAACCATCTGTTGACTCAAAGTGTTCACCGCAAAACATATATCCGGTCGGGTGTTCACTAAGAACATCAAAGCTCCTATGAGTTGACGATACTCAGTAGGATTGGCCAAGATAGGCCCAGCAGCGCTGCCACTCAACTTCTTAAAGTTGAGTTCCATCGGTGTCGACACGGACTTACAGTCCACCATTCCAAATCTTTCCAGAAGCTTCACAATGTATTTTTCTTGAGAAAGGAAAATCTCTCCAGGTCTCTGCCAGACCTCCAGGCCTAGGAAGTAGTGCATCAGTCCTAGGTCCTTCATCTCGAACTCAGCAGCGAGCTCCCTCTTACATTGATGAATGAGAGGGTCAGCACCTGTCAGGAAGAAGTCATCCACATATAGCACTAGAATGAGAGGCTTCCCCCGCACAACCTTGAAGTAAAGGTTCGGATCAGCATTACTTCGAGTGAAGCCCAGCTTCATCAAGTAACTATCCATCCTCTCGTACCAAGCTCTGGGTGCTTGCTTTAATCCATAGAGGGCTTTCTTCAACCTGCAGACATGAGTGTCTCGATCCCGAACTTCAAATCCCAGAGGTTGTTCCACATACACCTCTTCCTTTATTGCACCATGCAGAAAAGCGGTCTTGACATCCATCTGATGAAGACTCCATCCTTGCGTAGCAGCAAGGGCTATGATTGATCGAATGGTGGTATATCGTGCCACAGGTGCAAATATGTCATCATAGTCAATTCCTTCCTTTTGAGAGAAGCCACAGGCAACAAACCTTGCCTTAAACTTTTCAGCACTCCCATCAGATCCATGTTTGATCTTATAGAGCCATTTTACGGTGACAACAGATTTGTCCTTCGGTCTCGGGACCACATCCCAGACATCATTCTTCATTATGGACTCATATTCTTCGTGCATAGCATCCTTCCAAACTTGATGCTTTACGGCTTCCTCAAAAGATCCAGGTTCAGATTGTACAATAGTACTCATGGCGGCTAGATACCCTTGGTATCTACACGGCTTCTTGCTTTCTCGGAATGTCCCCCTTGGGGCAGCATGACCCTCAGCATCTTCGAGGGTATCCCTGAGCCATGATGGTCTCTTTCCCAATGAAGGAGATGGATCAATAGGGTCCATTGGTCCTTCAATATCAGGCATTGTCTCATCTTGCGGTTCTTCCAGATTTTCAGGCCTTTCTTCATGATTTTCTCCAGATCTTGGAAGATCTACTACTTTCTTCAGGGAAGCATCTTCGTCAAAAGTGACATCATGGCTTATCTCTACTTCCCTTTGACCAGGTACATAGACTCTATATGCCTTAGAAGTCTCACCGTAGCCCACAAACATTCCTTTCTTCCCAGTAGCATCCAGCTTACTTCTCTTTTCTTTCGGCACATGAAAATAGACAGGACATCCAAAAATTCTGAAATGTGAGACATCAGGTTTCTTACCAGAGAAAACCTCTTCGGGAGTTTTGGAGTCCAGAGCGGAATGAGGGCATCGGTTTTGAATGTACACAACAGTATTTGCAGCTTCTCCCCACAGAAACTTTGGTAAACCCTGGTCACATAGCATGGCATGGGCAACTTCCACAATAGTCCTATTCTTGCTTTCAGCAACACCATTCTGCTCAGGAGTATATGCAGTAGTAGTCTCCCTCTTAATGCCAGCTTCTCTGCAAAAGTCTTTGAACTCATTTGACTCATATTCAGTGCCATTGTCGGTCCTCAAAATCTTGATCTTCTTTCCGGTCATATTTTCCACCAAGACTTTGAAGGTACGGAACCACATGAAAGCCTCATCCTTCTTCTTCAAGAAGTATATCCAGGTTTTGCGAGAGAAGTCATCAGTAAATGTCATGTAGTAAGAACATCCCCCCAGGGATGTAACGGGCAACATACCAGATAGATCAGAATGGACCAGTTGCAATATATCAGATGTCTTTGTGACACTTGAGGGGAAAGGTCCCCTTGTATGTTTTCCTTCAGCACAGCCCTTACATACACTTTCATGATTATTTCCAAAATCAGGCATCCCTGTCACCACCTTCCTTGCTTCGGGAAGGGCTTTGTAATGAAGGTGTCCAAATCTTCGGTGCCATAGTTCGGTTTGTCGGATAGTATCACAAGTCATAGCTCCCAACGGACTCCCTCCAACCTGGTAGAGTGTACCAACTCTAAAACTAATTGAGATAGCTTCCTTGAAGCTCTCCTTCCACATGAGCACCTTTCCATCAGAGAAAGTTACATTGAATCCTTTGTCTTCCATGGCAGATACAGACACAAGGTTCTTCTTCAATTTAGGTACATAGAGTACATCTTGCAAACGTAGGACTTATCCTTGAGACAAGTGGAGGGTCACAGTCCCTGTCCCTTTCACGAGATATGTGGCATTATCCCCAAAGATAATTTCTAGATTAGTATCCCTTTCAACCATGTCAGAGAGTGCTCCCTTGAATCCGGTGATGTGTCTTGAGGCACCACTATCGATTAGCCAGACATCCATAGTGTCGGGCGGAGATGTTGCAGAGAGAGCAGATACAAGAATATACTCATTTCTTTTATCAACAACATTAGACTCCTCATACCTGGTATTTCTAGACCTTTTAGAAGGTTGATTGTTTCCACCAAAGTGAGCCTTCCACTTTCCTTTGGATCCGTCATTTCTTCGATTCCCATTCCTTCGGTTGTTGTTGTTATCATCACTATCGGGAGAATCCTTCTTGAAGGGGCATTCTCTAGCATAGTGACCAGGCCTATGGCAAGTGAAACACTTGCCCTTCTTTTCTTGAGCCTTCGTTCTTCCTTTGTCCTTAGGACCACCAAAGTTCTTCTTTCGAGAATGAGCACCATAGGCAGCATTTCTGTCATTATCGTATTCCTTCATCCTTGTTTCTTCTTGCATACATCTAGACAGAAGCTCATCAAAGTTAGGAATGGTGTTATTGTTGAGAATGGTAGTTGTGAATACTTGCCATTCATATGGAAGTCCTCCAAGTGCGGTGAGAACCATCTCACGATCAGCTATTGTCTCCCCAATAGCTAGCAGATTGTTCCTTGTTTCGGTCAACTTCAGAAAGTAAGTTTGAATAGACTCATCCCGACCCTTCTTCATATTCTTCAACTTGTTCTTGAGGAATAGCACTTGGTTCACATTGTTTACTTTGAACATAAGGATCAATTTGTCATACATCTCTTTGGATGTGCCTAGTTCAGATATATAGGCAACCAGGCTCTTATGTATGGATTCCCTGATCATCAGCTTTGCTTTGATCTCTCCCTTCTTATACTTGTTTCTAACAGCAGCGGTAGCATTGGATGGAGGTTCTTGAATTTTACCCAGCACATGATCCAAGAGATCATGGTCCTCCAATTTGAGATCTAATATCATCTTCCAGGCATGGAAGTCATCCCTTCCAGTCAGCTTGTCATTCTCCTTGAATTCAAGACTTGTGGAACCCATTTCTTCCGGTGGTGATTGCTAAAGATAGAGTTTGTCTTCACCTCAGCTCTGATACCATGTAAATTTTTGAAGATGTTCTATGCTTGGAACAACTTTACTTTTCTCACAGCAATCATACAAATAGTTAAGTAAAATGCAGATAGAACATATAAGTGGATCTTATAGAAGACAAATCAGAAACAGGAAAAATGTGGTGGTGCGTTACGGCAGTCAACAGGATGCTTCAACCAACAAAGTCTCCTTGGTCAGCCAACCCATAATGTGTCACAACAGTCCTCCAATCAGCGAACGAGTCAACCCAAGTCAAGTCCAAAAAGTCAACGCTGTCCTGAAAAAGTCAACGCAGGGCAGCAAGCTAAAAGTCAACATAGCAGCAGATTGGTCAACCCTTTGACCTCGATTTCTGTGCCAAACAGTACGGCCTTCCAAAATCGAACTTCTCACCAAATTTCAGCCCAATTGGACCATGCGTTGACTTTGGTCAACGCTGGTCAAACTTTCTGCAAAACCCTAACTACAGAAATTCGTCCTTCAGCTCAGCCGTACAGATTTGTCCTTCTTCTCCTTCACACGTGTGGGCTGAACTCGTCCTCCAAGGAGCTCGTACTAAATCAGATGAGAGAAGAAGATGTGAGTTGTGTTGTGATGAAATGCTCTCCAACTTTGCCTGTATTTATATCCATCATTGGGGTGTGTGACACATCTGCTGGGGGTGTGAAACCTTAAGGCCGACCTGTACATATAATTTATTATGAATAATAAATTCAAAATAAATGTTCTGCTCATCGGATTAAGACATATTATATATGGATTTTACACCTCTCCGAAAGAGGAATCCAACAAAAATATTAGCCTCTTAATCTGAGCATCATAACATGGAGTTTGGACCTAGTTGTCCAAATTTAACACTAATGAAATGATATTTAATCCCGATATGCTTTGACCTGTCATGAAATACTGGATTCTCTGTGAGTTTAATGCAACTCTGATTATCACAGTAAATCACTGAAGGTCTCAATGGCTGACCAAATAAGCCAAACAACATCTTGCGAAGCCAAATGGCCTCACAACTAGCTAGACTGGCTGCCATATACTCTGCTTCCGCTGAACTCAATGCTACTGACTGCTGCTTTCGGCTGAACCATGACACAACTGCCGAACCCAACCCAAAACAGCACCCCGAAGTGCTCTTCCTATCAGAAGCACAACCTGCCCAATCAGAATCAGTGTAACCTGCCAATCTCACTCCATCCCCCTGCCTGTAGTCCAGACCATAATCCACTGTCCCCCGCAAGTACCGCAAAATGTGTTTTGCAGCCACCCAGTGAACCTTCCTAGGCTCACACATAAACTGACTCATCGTGTTGACTGCAAAACAAATATCTGGTCTAGTGTTGACCAAATACATCAAGGAACCAATCAGCTGCCTGTACAATGTGGGATCCACCAACTCGGAATCCAAAGCATGAAGCTTCTTCCAGTTGGTGATCATCGGTGTCGACATGGGTCTACAATCCTCCATGTGGAATCTTCCAAGGATGTCCATAATATACTTCCCCTGTCCTAGGAAGAAATGCCCCTCCTCCTGCCAGACCTCCAAACCCAAAAAGTAATGCATCAAGCCGATGTCCTTCATCTCAAACTCCGCCGCAAGATCTCTCTTGCAGTGCTCTATGAGTCTCTCTGCACCCGTAATGACCAAGTCATCCACATACAACACCAGAATGCGAGGCTCCTCACCTATCGCAATATAGTAAAGGTTCGGATCTGCCTCACTCTTTGTGAAACCCATCTCTTGCAAGTATGTATCTATCCTGGAGTACCAAGCTCTGGGAGCTTGCTTCAGGCCATAAAGGGCCTTCATCAATCTGCACACATGGGACTCCTTCCCATGCACCTCAAAGCCCTGTGGCTGCTCAATGTACACCTCCTCCTGTATGAAGCCATTGAGAAATGCGGTCTTCACATCCATCTGGTGGATCTTCCAACCCATCTCTGCTGTTATCGATATAATGGAGCGAATCGAAGTATATCGAGCCACGGGAGCGAAGGTCTCCTCATAATCAACTCCCTCTACCTGGGAGAACCCTCTAGCCACAAACCTCGCTTTGAATTTCTCAATGCTGCCATCTGCAGCATGCTTTACCTTGTAAAGCCATCTGGAAGTAACCATGGATTTGCCCTCAGGCCTCGGCACCACCTCCCAAACATCATTCTTCATGATAGAAGAATACTCCTCTTGCATGACCTCTGTCCAAACCTGCTGGCTAGCTGCCTCCTCATAGCTAGAAGGCTCAGAGTCAAGGATGTTGGTAGCCATTTCCATATAGCTACAAAACCTCTCAGGTGGTCTGCTCTCTCTGACCAGCCTCTTAGGCGTAGCAACAGATGTGGCCTCTCTCAAGGTGTCCTGAAGCCACTTGGGCTTCCTCTTCCCTGAGCACACTTCTCCCATTGGAGAATGAAACTCCTCCTCCCCATCATCAGGAGCCTGAACTCTTGACTTCCTGTCTGCTGTCCTCTTGCCTGCACCTGAACCTGGAGAAGCCGAGGTACCGTGTGAACTGTCCATCAGTGGACTCCCTAGTGAACTGCTCTGTGGACTGCTCTGCATGCTGCTCGAAGCACCACCCCTCTGACTCTGCGAGCCACTGCTCACTGACGGACCATACATCGTCATAGATGTACCTCCGACTCCGACTGATCCCTGCCCACTGGATCCTTGCGACTGACTCAACTACTATTGAGGGTCTGGCTGATCCAGATACTCTACTCCCGTGACCTCCTGAAGGCCCTGTCCTCCTCGAACTTCACATCTCGCATGACAACAACTTTCCTCTGTGCGGGAATATAAATCCGAAAGGCCTTTGAGGTCTCACTGTAGCCCACAAAGATACCCGTCTCTGCGGTGGGCTCTAGTTTGGTCCTTTTCTCCTTGGGTATGTAGGAGTATGTAATTCACCCAAAGATACGAAGATGACCAATATCAGGCTTCTTCCCAGAAAAAGCCTCCTCCGGAGTCATACGCCCCAAGGCACGATGCGGACTCCTGTTTTGCAAAGAAACAACAGTGTTGCAGGCTTCTGCCCACAAAAATAATGGCAACCCCTGATCATGTAACATGGCTTTGGCAGCCCGTCCGATGGATCTGTTCTTCCTCTCCGCAACCCCGTTCTGCTGGGGGTTGTAAGGAACAGTGAGCTCCCTCCTAATGCCTGCCTCCGCACAATAGTCAACAGAATCTCCGAGGGTGTACTCTCCTCCATTGTCCGACCTCAGGGACTTGATCTTCCGACCTGTCTGTGTCTCCACAAGAGCTCTGAACTCCTGAAACCGCTTGAAGACCTCACTCTTGGTCTTCAAGAAATAAATCCAGGTCCTCCTGGAGTGATCATCAATGAATAAAACATAGTTTTCATATCCACTCAAGGAAACATGAGACATCCGACTGCTCACATCGGAATGAATCAAATCAAGTATCCCAATCGCTCTGCTGTCACTGCTGGGAAAAGGGGATTTGGCAAACTTGCCCATCGCACATCCTCTGCAAGTATCAAAGTGATCAGTACTGAAATCTGGCACACCTGTAGTGATCTCCCGCAAAGTCCTCAAGGCTCCATGATACATATGCCCCATCCCGCGGTGCCAAATCTCACACAGCTCAGAACTGCTAGCTCTGCTGTCGGTACTACTGCTCAATGCCAAAAGGGGCTGAAATGCAAACTTGTACACCTTTGCATGGCGTACACCTATCACTCTCGCTGAATCAGCTGGAGCGCCCCTGGGATATATCAGCACCTGTCCTCCCCTGAACAGTATCTCATATCCTCTATCCTCCGAAGCTTAGATGGATATGAGGTTCTTCCTCATCCCTGGCACATAAAGAACATCTGACACCTTCAAGGGAGGTTTGGGTTCCCTATGAAATGTCAGTGTTTCCACACCGACTGCTCTAACAACTCTGTCATCACCGAGTACTACCTCTATATTAGTGCCACTCTCTGAAAGCTCTGAGAAGTACTCACGGACTCCTGTCATATGACGTGAAGCCGCACTGTCCACATACTAGATACTCGAAGATGCTCCGCTAGTTGAGGGAAATGCATGCTCCCTCTGAACCTCTATGGCAGGTGATCCTGCACTAGAGGACTCACGCACAATGAACCCAAACTCCCGGTCAAAGCGATCTGCAAAGTCCTCAACCTCTGCTGATGCTGCCATGCTTTGGTTCTTCCCCTTCTTCTTCTTCTTCTCCAGACACACAACTGCATAGTGTCCCATCTTTTGACAATTCCAACACTTCACCTTGGAATAGTCCTTCTGTGTGTTACTCTGTTTACCTTTACCTTTGCCTTTGCCCCCACCATTGCTTGTGGAAGCCTGCTTCTTCCCTTTGCCTTTCTTGCCTCCTGCCAACAGTGCTACATCCTCATCCTGCTCAACTGGCTTGGCTGCCCCAAGCTGACCTTTCATGATCTCTGTCTGAATGCAGTCATCTCAAAACCTCTCCCATGTGGGAAGGGTCTCACGTGCACAAACCCCATCCGCAAAGTTCATCTATGAACTGGGGAGGCCATTCACTGCAATCCGCACCAACTCAGTGGGTGGAATGACCTCTCCAACTGCTGCCAACTCATCTCTCACATTAGTAATCTTTGTGAGATATCCAGCTGCATTATCAGTCTTACCCATCTTAATGGTTTTCAACTTCTCCTTCAGGACCATTTTCCGGTTCTCATTGGTACTCTGGTAGAGATTGGTCAATGCTGTCCACATCTCATGAGCATTTCTCTTTCCTCTCACATGAGGAATGCAATGGTCTTTGATTCCGTCTAGAATCAGTCTCTTACCCTTGTTGTTCTTTCTATTATATCCTGCCAACTGAACAGCATCAGTAGGCACAACAACAGGGTTCTGTGTGATATGCACCATGATGTCCCAGACTTCTGCCTCCTCAAAGATACTCTGCATTCTCTCCTTCCAAACACTGTAATTGGTATGCCCATCCAACCTATCCTCCACCCTCAATCCCAATGACATCCTGCTGTCCTAAAAAAAACTGAAAAATAGCACTGTTGTAGTAAAGATAAAAATTCTGTGTGAGAAAAATCAGCTTGCTGGAATTTTCTGAGTGAAAAATCAGCAGACTGTATTTTTCTTCTTGCTGTCTCAAACTGCACTTCAGCACTCAACCTCTGATACCATGTAGAAATTTCTTGTTTTCCCACCCCGGTTTTCAGTTTCACCTTATTTCTCCTTTTAGTTAAATGCCCTTTCCCATATCCTTACATTCAACAACAGGAAAATAATTTTTTGCTGAAAACACAAATTCTGGAAAATTTACAGAATGCTAGAAAATGCAGAAATAAAAATCAGCAAGCTCAAAACAGCCATTCAACACATTTAAACACTGAGATTTTTGGTCAACTTGACCCTGGAAAAACCCCCTACAACTCTTGGGGAAAACTAGTCTGAAAGCTTCTCTTTTATTTCTGAAAAATGCTTTTACAGTGAGCAGTAATACACAGAAAATTACAGCAAACACAAAAATCACTTATCTCGACTTTCGTGCCGCCCTCCACCTTGAAAATCATGCCAAACAGCAAGCAGAAATTTTACAGAGAAATTACAGCATTAAATGCTGTCTTTGCTGCCTCGAAAAACGTGCCAGGAATGACCATACGGACTATACGGATTCCTTACGGATAGGACAGCAGCCCCCTTTCTCGATTTTTGTGCCCAGAAAATCAGCCTAGAAAACCATGCTCCTTGCTGCTATTCCAGTTCCTCGAAAACAGTGCTGCCCCTCTCTCGAAAACCGTGCAAACTGCTGTACGGATTTTCTGCCTTGGTTAGTGTGCCAATGAAACTCTGCTGTACGGATTTTCAGCCTTGGGAAGTGTGCCCTCTTGCTAGACGAATTTGCTGTGCTGCCTTTGCTGCTCTCCCTCTGCTCAGAAATTACTCTTCAACTTTCTCTCCTCTCTCAATCTGCTCATGAAAGAATGAATGACCTTTTCCTCCTTTAACCTAACCCTAAGTGACTTTTGGGGAATCCCTAAATCCAATGGCTGAAACAGATTTAGATTTAGGGCTGAGATTAAATGCTCATTTAAATCTTACTTTTTATTTTTTAATTCACCCCACTTTAATAAAGACCCACTTAGTCATTTATTTCCAAAGTCACTTTTCCTTTCTAATTTTACATTGACTTTATTAAAGTCACTTTAAAATTAAACTTTAGTAACTTTATCACTTAAAGTCACTTTTAAATTAGATTTGACTTTATAAAATTATAAAGTCACTTTAGGAGAAAAATTAAATTCTTTTGGACACTTTTCCCTAGGACAAAGATCAAAGCCTTGGGGAACCACCTGTCTTCCGGTAACCAAATTTC